>JAQMCX010000003.1:6459729-6502505 GCA_029814765.1 Acanthurus leucopareius | reverse complement strand
TTAGCAGATGCCTCATGCTTCCGTGCAGGGCGGGCAGGGTCTCCTGTTTCCCTGCAGTAATCGTGGCCGAGCAGGTGTGTTGGCACATCACACAGCTACAATATACAGAACACACAGGTTAGAATGAGGCTTTAAAAGGATAGTAAATGTAACGTCAGAAAATAACGTCAGTGTCTATTTGACAATTTTCTGCAAAAAATAAACCTAAATGATAAAATGATAAAAATAATCATCATAAATAAAATCATTTTTTGTCACATTCAATTAATAGATAAATTGATCCACAGTCCAGCTCTGACATTGTGCATCATTCAAGCTAACTAACTCGTAAACTGTTAATGTCGCGTTGCCATGTCCTTTTCCCACAATTGATTAATTACGATTTTAATATTGATTAATAAATTTATGAACTATGTGACCCTCGGGTTGGGAAAGTTTTTATGTCAGAGCATGTTAGCATATATTAGTGAACTTAAAGGGTCAAAGTGTCGACGGTAAAATACACAGACATCAGTACAGAAGTTCGAATCTTACGTTTTCCATGAAGGATGATTTTTCTTTCTTATCTTCTGTCAATTTCTTGAGGTCTTGAGTTCTCGACATTGTTGGAAAAATGTACGCACAATCGTTATTAGCAAGTAAATCCTCGACTGAAAGTTTTGTTAAACTTTTGCTTATTGTTACAGGTATACTGTATATGATGGAATGATGATCTTCTCACGGCTGAATGACGCATCAAAGGAACCATGGAATCCTTCACGTTCTACTTGGACACAAATCAAACATCTTCTGCGTTCTAAGGTTCCATCCAGTCAGCCTTCAAACTACCTGACATCAGTTCAAATATAAACTGTAATGGTTCCCAACGTGGTCAGTGTAAAGCAAAAATGCACACATGACAGCAGCTTGACAATTCTAATATTTTTTTTATTCTAGTAGTATTGTTCCTGATGAAAACAAATGTTCATGCACCATTTTGAATAAAACATCACCAAACAGAAACACAGCACAGACATCCCTCTGAATATGATGCTTTTGGATCATGTTGATCAGTTAGTGAGATAATATCCAGGTCATAGAAACTACAAACAAACGATTTGACACTGAAACACAGCATGATTGTGATCTTTGGTAAAGATGAGGAAAATCCAGGAAAAATATGAAACACATAAGACACTAAACTGAGTAAGATGTACAAAAAAATTCTAAATGTAAGAGAAATGACATCATTCAATTTAAAAAGAGGTCTTATAATAAATGAGGCAAACTCACTTCAATAAAAACAAATGAAGGTGCATTTAAATGTTGAAGGTTCATTGCTTCTTGTTTTCAATATGCAATTCCCTCTAAGGCACCTTTCCCTTTGATGGAAAGACATTTCCCTACAAATTTAATAAAAACAAATACTGAAAGTTTGCTGTTGATCAGCAAACACTTGTAACTCATCTGCCAAAACAGTCATGACATAAATATCTATTTGTTGCAATATCTTTCTAAACTTTCAAACATCATTTCAGCTACGGCAGCACTCTGTAACATCATAAAACAGATTCATTATTGTAATAATGACTGGGATTACTCTTTATAATAGTCCTGCTTCTTTAAATGAATATGGTTGAGTTATAAGTATAGCCTGCTCTGCAACTATTCTGTCTTTCTGACCTTCCACCGCACTCACATATCCTTCATTCCCCAGAGTCATCATGTAAACACAAATACACAGTGATTAAAAACATCAATTAGTGCTGTAACTTTGTCCCTTAACTCATAATGTTCACAACATGGAAGCAAAGACTTACACATTTGAACAGAGGTTTAAAGAAAGGAACAGCTGGGATTAAAACATGAAAAGACACAAACCTACTGAAATTCTTATAATTGCTCATTTTGTTTAAATTGAGCCCCTGGAAACAGTTAAATCATCTCCCCCAACGTGCAACCGTCACAAAATTTGAGCTCATTTTTTTCTTTAATTTCACAAGAGAACTCAACTTTCCTTACTAACAGTCCACACTAACATAAAATACATTTGGACAGTTAGGTCTCATCTATTCACAATGACATTTAGTTGAAAAACAAGTAAAGAACTGAAATACTTTAAGGACCCCATGAAACAAAAAGACGAGTCTTAAACACAGCTGTGAACAAACAGAGTGTGTCAGACAGAGACTTGACCAAACAGCAGCAGTTACTGAAAAGGAGGCAGTGATGACGTGGAGACCTGTCTCTGTTACAGTCTCTGGCTGTCCAATGACTTTTCTTTGGTAAAAACACATTAGACACAGTTTTTTTTAACATGACTAGTGTAGGAAGAATGAAGTAGAGTTTTAATACTGTTTGGTCTCCATCAGCTCTGTTACCTTAAAAGCAAATATGTTGTCCAGTCAGTTTCATTTCATGAGGTCTTTAAATACTTTTAATAATCAGCGACACATTCTGTAATATCTACTCTACTTTCATTTACACACTTGTTTACAACATAGTGACAGTCATTTTTTCATCCATCAGAAATAAGACACACACAGTGGGGCAGCTCTTTACAAACTGGGGCAGAAGGTGCTGTAAGGGCTTGTATGAATATGCATATGACAACATGCTTTCACACAAACATGCTCTCGTCAATTGACAAATAAATCATCTTCAGCTGGACTATTTTAAAAGATGTTTTGAGAACAGATTAATTTTAGCTAATATTTTACTGACCCCATATGTAGGTTATCTTCTTCTCTTTCCTGTCTAATATACAGAGGTCAGATAGGAACACTTCTTATGGGAAGAGACTTAAACCTGGGTCAAACCAGACAATGGTCTTCCTGATCAATTACGTCACCTTGCCGCCCTGAAAATAAATAATGTGTTGAATTTAGACGGTCAAGTTGAATTAAATGTTGATGTTTTAAGGAAAGTCTTGAAATTTTCAATGTTTAGCTCATCAGACACGCTGTGTTAGTGTGTTAGTCTTTTTAAGTTTAAACATATCAGTCTCTAGTGTCTTCATCGCTGTTAGCATTTCTCACTGAAACTAATGGCTACAGATAGCTGCAGGCAAGCTGCAACGGAAAAAAATAAAAAATAGACAAGATGGGTGTCTGATGAGAGAAAGAACATTCAGATTACACTGATTCAATGAGATCTGAAATACCATTGTATCTGTTTCATGTTAATTCTCGTGGACTGATCATGACCATATTAACTTTATATAGCAACAGTGCAAAGACTTATAGAACACATACAAGTCAAGGTAACAAGCAAGCTAACTGGCAGTCATTTTTAAGGGAGCGTGGCTGGAAATGTAAGGCACTACAGTCTCAGTTGGAGCATCTCTGCATCCTTCAGAACTCCGTAAACCTGCCTAGGGAGAAACTGGCGGTGAAGCTGAGGTGGTAGGGCGTCTGTCCTCATTCAGAAACTTCCAGGAAGTCTGTTGAGCCATTCATAGCCCTCCTCACGTATGCATAATCAGAAGAGCAGAGATCAGTTCTGCAGTTCAGTGGCTTCCATAGAAAGACAAACTCCCTCCAGGTGTGACACGCAAGGTACAAATCCAGGCTCGCTGGCATGTGCTACTCTTCAAGCTGAGTTTAGGAGTGAGGACAGAGCATGGAAGAAGCTACTAGTGGAGGAGACGAGGGTAGTATTTGTGTGCTTACAGTCGAGTGAAAGGACCCACATGAAGAGGCGCTCTCAGTTTGGGGGAGGAGCAGGAGTTGGTGGTGAATGTGGAGGATGGGGAGGAGGAATAAGGAGAGGAGGAGGCAGATGAGGAGTCACTTCCGCTGTTCAGGGTGAAGACACTAGAAATGGCCACATCCACGATGCCTTGACAGAGCTCTGAATACAGTTTCCTGGTGGGAGAAAGGATAATACAAGTGTCAACTTGTCTCACAGTTGTGTTACTGTCCTAATGAATTTAGAGAGAGTCTATTGAAAACACTCCAAATCAACAGCTAGCTGTGACTTATTCAATATTGAGCACAGAAAATTGTTTTACAGAAAATTGTATTGATAAACTTCGTCTTGACTGAGGACATTCCAAAATTAATTTTGAAAAATTCAAAAGGTTCAGCTATTAAAAAAAATGGTTGCCTATTTCTGATTCTGACCCTCATTTAACTCACGACATTTTCAGGTAATTAAAGACATGCAATAGAAGTCTGAATGTAGACTGAGGGAACAGATGTAAACAGCATCCTGAACGCAAGGATGTAAGATTTAGAGGTGCAAAAATCTGTGGTAAAAGACAAGTAAAACTAAAAACAATGCTAAGAAAGAGGCATTTTAACATGAATGACCAGCTGGATGTTACTGACTGTGCACAGGCTGGAGCTCCATTGATCTCAATAAGCCACACTTTGAAGCTCTCATCCACCATGAAGTCAAATCCAAAGAGCTGGAAGCTCTGGTAGGACAGGTGCTTGGTGCTGATTGTCGGTTCAATGCATGTTAGACAGCTCCTGTGAAACCAGATGGTAAAATCATTTTCAGCCACTTGACATTTCATAAAAAACACCTGTGTTTTTGTGTATATACAATGATTCATTAGGAACATTTCAGGCATAAAAGGTATAATGAGAAGGGTTTACCTAAAAAAACACATCTATACAAAACTCATCTTGCTCAATCATGACCTATATTTATACATATGAAGAGGCAGACCAACCTACAGACCAACATCGACATCCCTAGAGTTTTGGTAAGGGGGAACTCATAGGCCAAGGCACCTGCTAAACACCAGGCTAATTTCACTGCTGATATAGTGTTTTTGTTTTTGTCAACAATTCCAATTAAGTTCCACAAAAAATGTGATTTGATGCTATGAAGCAGCAAAGATCTCACTTATTTAAAAGCTGAAATGAGTGCTGCTCACATTTGCCACATATGCATGAATTAGTCTCATCTCTTTTGTTGGCGTTCAACATGTCAGATAAGACATGACCACTGAGTCAGCATTTTTCAGTATTAAAATTTGGAGGATGTCTCTAACCACATAAATATGACAACTTTTTTGTTCTGAAAACGGTTAAACTTATTTGTGTATATCTGAAAATAAATTCTTTCATTTATATAAGGTTCAAAAATCATGAATCAGCAGCAAAAACAAGAATGACCTACTTAATGATCTGCTTGATCTGAGGTAATATGGTGGTCTCCAGGGTGACATTGTGAGTGTTTAGCAGGTACAGCCTGAACTCATCAAAGAACATCTCGTTCCCTTCCTCATATCGTCCGTAGTTCTGGGAGTGCTCTTTCTGGATGCAGTGGTTGGTCAGGTGGCTGGTCATGTCCTGGAGGTCAGAGCTGTTGTAGGGCTCTGAGGAGGTCCGCAGCACACCTTCCCGGTATAAATAGATGTTGTACTGATGGTCCACTAGAACCCAGCTCCTAACAGAACAATAATACAGCCCATCAGATACAAAGTCCAGACGGACAAGCACATTCACGTGTTGGTTTAAGTTTAAACATAAAAGACTTGCCTGATGTCAAACTTCCGGTGTCCCGGCTCCAGAAGGAGAGGTTTCTCCAGGTACTTCTGAATCACATGAACCTGTCCCTGATTATCAATGTACTCCAGCAGCTGATTGGCATCATGGGATATCAAAATACCAGCACCTGTTGGAGTAAAGAAAATGCCATCTGTGCTCTATTGCATCCTCAATTTAAAAATGCAATACAAGCAATTGATCACATAAAACAGGTTTTATAAATGAAAAAGAAGGTTGCCCTCTGCAGAGCAGGTAATTAGGAGAGAAAAAATAATGTGTCTCTGATTTAAGAGGGCACTGTTGTGAAAATATCTGAAAAAAGGTTCACCTGCATAAAATAAAATAAAAAATAAAATACAATAAAATAAAAATAAAATAAAATGGAATAATCTGCATATCACTGTGGACATATGTGGACCTATATTTAATTTGAAACGGTTGACCAGTTTTAAAATATCTTGCCTTTGTACTGTGTTCAATTAAATGAAGGTCAGAGAGAATTTTCAAATCATTGCATTCTGTCAGAGTTCTGACTTCTCTGGAATCTGGGTTGTATCTTGTATCTTGGATTGTATTTAAACCGGTGATATGTGGGTTGTTGATTTTACCTTTGGCTCCAGCAGAAGACTTGGCTATCCACACTGTGCCCTCTCCACTTTCTTTTTTAGAGTGGTAGGAGGCCAAGAAAACTTCCCGCTCATCTGTCTTGGGATTGTTTTTCAGATGGCTAATGCCATTTGTAGCTGGAGCAACAGGGGTGTTTAGGTTGGTAGGATAGATGATGTAGGACTCTGGGAACCAGTTACACGAGTCAGACAGCTCTGGGCTGGTTTTTATTAACCTAATGGGAAAGAGGGGGAGAGGTCAACTAATGCAACATCGACTTGAATAATTCATTTGCAGAAAAGTACATTAGTAACAAGTTAAGTAGATAGACACACACTTGACCAAAGATGCCTTCCTGCACAGTTTGTCTGCTCCTCTGTAGTAATTCACCAGCTGCACCAATCCTGGTTCATGACCTGCAAAGACCAAGTGAGAACACTATAAAATGCACTCTAACATCCACATGCGTGCACTGCTAAATGAGAGACACACTCCCTCCCACAGGAAGCTGGGACAAGCAGCCCTGCACAACACAGCAGCTGTCTCATCCTGAGTGGGTGTGCACCAAATTTAGCACAAACATTCTTTTCTGTCTGCTCTCAGCATCATATGCAATTAGAAAGATCATCCTTACCAAGACGTCCAAAAGGCAGTCTGTTCCGTTCACCAAGCATCAAGTTGAATCTTGGATTGTCTCTTTTCAGCTTCTTCCATTGTCCAGTTGAGACAAGGATTTTGGAAACTTCTGCATAAACAGTGCTGTTGTCGTCACGGGTGACAAAAGTGTACATTGGGGAATTCATAATGCCAGGGTTAGGGTTAAACCAGAGGGGAAGTGCACAGTAGAAATGACTGGATGTGTAAATAGTTTAGCTGGCTTGCTACTTTATGAGGCTATCTGGTTGGCACTGCAGCAGACAGACCGTTCAGGGTTGTCTTCTCTGTTCGTGCCGTCATGATGAGTCAGTCATATCCAGTCCACACTTCCCAGTTAACGCCAGCTGCTTTTCTAAAGCTTCAATTCAGAAAGCTAACATGTGTTTCTATAAAACATGATAACGTGAAGGATAACAATTCAATGTGGCTGAGCAGACAGAGTTCCTTCAGTGCCCAGACAAGGGTGTGACTGACTGCTGCTACCGGCTCCCGGGGCTGGTCCCGTCTGGAATAATTTACATCCCGTCTCCGGTTTAACGTTAGCTATATCGTTAGCTAACGGACAGCGAGCACTGTGAACACCTTTCCAGGAAACTTTTCCGGGGTTCCTTCTGAAAAACAAAGACTTTGCTAAAAATTAAGGCGAAATCTAGACTAACCGCATAGTTGACTTGACAATAGCCCAAACGTAGCCTATTTTCCCACCTGCGGCGTACGCTTTATTCTCCGGAGCTCTGCAGCCGCTGTCATCCACCCTCGACAGCATAAACAAAAAGCCCCTCGGTTATGGTTAGTGTAGTTTGTGCTTGTATTAAAATTAAATGTAGTTTATATTTAAGTGTTTATTATGTGCAATAAAATAAACTGAACATAAAAAGACGAGATTTCGTAAAAGAGCAAATCATTTACAGCCAAATGATCATAAAGGTAAAAGTCCGATTATTTTTTTAAAAAAGGTGTGGTAATACATTTCCCAGGATACACCGCGATAAAGCGACCTTCTAATCACGAAATTTGTGTAGTAAGTTGCGGCCACAAGATGGCGTTATAGTCTATAGCAAAAGTTAATATCCTGGACCGGTGTGTGAAAACCATAGGAGAAACCATGGGGAAAATAAGTTAAAAACTAGAAAATATCTTTTCATATATTTATCACTTCAGTCCGGGTAAGACTGTCGTAATCGTAATTTTAATAGGTCATAGTTAATCAAGAAGCATTGGCTGGACATTGACGGCATAAAAACACATAAACAGATAGTAGACAGCAGCAAAGCCAGTGTTCGGGCGAACCAAATGGAACACTTCCTGGTTGTGACAAGTCATGGGTCCCGCTCCAATATTATCAAAAAAGTTACTTGTTTGAGATTAGGCCTTTACTGTTCCAATCTCTCTATCTTTGATTAAGATTTGGTATTTGAATAAGTGCAAGCGTAAGTCAGATTTGGTTAGGTTTTTTTATTTGTTGAATGAGGTGCTTCAAGATTATTTTAAGTTTTTGCAGATCGAATTGGAATGTGGCCGGAAGTTGCGTTGGTTTTGACGAAGAAACGTGGCGGGAATAACGTTGTGTTTAAGTACCGCAGTGTTAACAGGTTAACTCAAGGCATAATAATAACCTTTTTTTGTGTTGACTCTTCGGTATAACGTCACTAACATGACATCGGAAAATAACACTGATAGTAAGTGACGTCCCTTATTGCACGTAGCTCATCCTGGTGTATGTAGGAGCTGTTTGTTTTCAGCGAACTCTATGTATGTAGTCTGTAGCAGGTTTGTTTATTGTTTATATGTCATGGAGACTAAGCTCGGTTGGTAACGCGAAGTTGAAAAACGCTGTAATAGGCTCTCTAGCTGTTTACGTCGCTGTATTACGGCCATATATCCAACACATTAAGCCAAATACAAACCCTTGGTCAGTACTAACCATCCCGTTTAAACAATTGTACGTTTTTTTTGTTTTGTATTTGTGGCTCTATGTAGAGGCTGTTTAAGTAATCATTTAGATGTTATCTCAGATGGGGAATGCAGACTGACAAACCTTGATACACAAATTTAGGTATTTCAAAGACATTTACTAGGCAGGGAGTTTCTCAACAAAGAAACATCATTGAGCTGTTATGCCATGCTACAGTGGGAACCAGTGGTATTGAGCGTGACTCGTTTTATTGACCAAATGCCATGATATCTCAGCCTCTGATGCTTCACCAATAACCAAGTTTTTTATGTGTTTTTTAGAGCACCAGAACCTTATCAAAGTGCACAAATAAGTCAGTATTCTCTCTGTATCATTTGTCCATACACATCAAACAATGTACTAAATGAGGTATACTTTTTTGTGTGTATGGGTCAGGGGTGATGTGTGCCTTGGCTTTCACAGAGGTCATGTATTTTTAATAACTTTGGTCCCTTCTCCTTCATCAGACTGGAGCAGGCCAGGCATGAGTGGCGCACACCTGGACGAATGGCAGAGGAGGTCCTTTGACATTTCATCTGGCAACTGTACACCTGAACAGACGGCCGATGCCTACCGGGCCCACATCCTCTCCATTCAGTATGCATGGGCAAGTTCCCAGCTCTCTCAGGCCGGCATGGCCAGCCTGCTCAGGAACTACTCGGAGCGCTACGCTGCAGTGTTGGACTCGGATGACCCCCGCACAGGGCTCAACAACTATGCAGAAAGCGCTCTGCATCTGGCCCGTAGTCAGAGGAACTACAGCGACAAATGGGAGTCATCCCTGACCATGGAGAATGTGATGGAGCTGCCTTGCGTGCAGAAGATGATTCAGGCAGGGAGAGGGGGAGGAGGCTCCCTGGTGGCACCAGAAGATGTCAACATAACTGTGGGGCAAGAAAGCAGAGGGGGCTCCCTGTCTGCTCCCTTTACAGTGTCCAGGTCAGAGGCTGCAGTTTTCAAACCTGTAGAACCACAGCAGCCTAAAACAGAAGTTAATAAAGCAATCAGTAATCCGTTTATTAATAATGCAGCAGAGAGACCAAGAGGCTCCGAGGGGATCTCAGGTAATCCAAACTCATTCTTCCGGCCCCCAGCCCGACCACAGTCTGTGTTTAGTTATCCTTCTTCAGCTCCTCCACAGGAAAATTTTGGCCCTTCAGTTGGCACACAAAACCAGTCCTCCTCCCTCTTCTCCACCTCCAACCCATCCAAGCGGAAGAATTTCTATAGCCCAGATGGGGGGGATGGAGGCAGGTGGCAACACGGAGGTCAAGCAGGCACTGACCTGCGGGCTGGAAACAACTTCAAAACGGCTCGTGAGCAGTTTATTGTTGATCAACAGAAAAAAAATTCTAATCAGCCCCAGAGAGGTCAGGCTGCTGGGATGGCAGCAACTGTAAAGAAATCTCTGGGTGCTAACAGGCCTCGAGGTGCATTTTCTAAATTTGTATCACCTATGCCACGACAGGAGGAAGGAGATGGAGGGATGAGCCATAATTCCAATCAGGAACCTCAAATTCTGGATGAGCGTCTTAAAAACTTCGAGCCAAAGATAGTCGAACTGATCATGAGTGAAATCATGGATCATGGACCTCCTGTTGCCTGGGATGACATAGCAGGCCTGGAGTTTGCCAAGACCACCATAAAGGAGATTGTGGTTTGGCCCATGCTACGACCTGACATCTTTACTGGCCTCCGTGGTCCACCCAAAGGCATCCTGTTGTTTGGACCTCCAGGAACTGGGAAAACTCTGATAGGGAAATGCATTGCATGCCAGTCAGGTGCCACCTTCTTTAGCATTAGTGCTTCATCGCTCACATCCAAATGGGTGGGTGAAGGAGAAAAAATGGTGCGAGCCCTGTTTGCAATTGCCCGCTGCCACCAGCCTGCTGTTATTTTCATTGATGAAATAGACTCACTGTTGTCTCAGCGGACGGATGGGGAGCACGACTCATCACGCAGGATAAAGACGGAGTTCTTAGTTCAGCTGGATGGGGCAGCCACAGCAGCAGAGGACCGCATCCTGGTGGTGGGCGCCACCAACCGGCCTCAAGAAATAGACGAGGCGGCTAGACGACGCCTGGCAAAGAGGCTGTACATCCCCCTGCCTGAGGCAGCCGCTCGATGGCAGATAATAACTAACCTCATGGCTCAAGAGAAGAACCAGCTGAGAGAGCAAGAGCTGGAGGGTGTGGTAGCAGCCACCGAAGGCTTCTCTGGGGCTGATATGACTCATCTGTGCAAAGAAGCAGCACTGGGGCCAATCCGCAGCATCCAGCTCAGCGACATAGCCTCTATCACAGCAGATCAGGTGCGACCAATCCTCTACAGTGACTTCCAGGAGGCCCTGAAGACTGTGCGACCCAGTGTCTCATCCAAAGACTTGGAGCTGTACGAAGAGTGGAATAAGACTTTTGGATGTGGACGTTAAGTTTGGATCTTGTCCTGATTGTCTTCTACGTCTTTGTTATGGATGTTATTATGAACTGAATTCAGATAAACAGTTCAGCTCTGAGGAAAACTGAAGATCTTAAATATTTTCTTCATAACACTCAAAGCACATGGAGTGTGTGGACAAAATAGCAGGAACACCTTACACTACTTCCATGAAAATATGGCCCTAATTGGATCAACAACTGTTTGACAGTCTCAGAAAAGCTTCATAAAGATTGTTTTCTAAATCCAGAGATGTGTGGGTCTGACTGAGTCATATTAAGAGAGTGTTTCTGTCATTTTGTCTATCAGTTATTTGTCCATCTTGTCATCTCAGTTGATCTCTGTACAAGTTTCCTGATAATTTGCGATCCAGTAACACTGGTCCTTACTTACAGGCTGTTGTAAATGCACATGGAACAAAAGTCAAAACACAACAGATGAAACAAGTGAAAAGTGCTTTAATTTTTTAATTTTGCTGTTATTTTGTGGACAGGCGATAAACTGCATTGTTGTGTATACAAACTGTGTTCCAGATGAAGCAAGCATGATCTGTCCACATTTCATTACAGCATTTAGAATCTTTTTGTTCTATTTTAAAGATACATTGTTAAAATTATAAAACTTTTTTCTTGTAAAATAAAAAATATTGCCTAAATTTATATATTCTTGTCTCAGAATTAAAACAATTCAATTGTAAGATTATCTTCAGTGTACTGTTGCATTTCTCAACTTGTTCCTTCTCCTCGTCTAATCCACAGAGGGCAGTGTGATCACTTTGTTGAGATCTTTAATTACACATATCTTCAGCATTTTAACTGAACTCTCATAGTCCTTAAATATTCCTGGAAGTGCAAAGCATATCTGTGGAAGTTGGGCAACACAGGGGATATCCCAGTTCTGGGAATTTTGCTTTTTCTCCTTTCTTGCATGTAACAGAGACAGAATTGGACCTAACAGGAAAACGTTCTGTTACAACACATCTCTTTAATAACACAAGTATCATCTTAATAACTTAAACACTGACCCCAATTTAGAGATTCATGGCTGGTGTTGATGTCCATATTCCAAGTGGTTTACTTGTCAACAGATTCTTTACATTGTTGATGTTTTTTGAGTTGAACACCTCACTGGTCACACATGCACTGCGCTACTGAGGAGGACCATTATAGATTGTGCACACATTAGATGAAATTCTCATGTAAATTTCATGAAACAATCTTTGAAAATCTGGAAGAGCATGAAAAAAGACTTTCATTTATTTTTTATCTTTTTGTCAAGTTGCTCATGAATATTTCAGACGTGTGGTTGGCTACTGTATTGAAACTTTGTTGAATTAGCCAGCAGTGAAAGTAGTCACACAAGCCCCCCTTAGGCATCTCCGTACATGGGGACTCCTCACAGCTGGACCGGGACAGATGCATAGAGTTCCTCTGGTGCTGTTGGGATCCATAGAGTATGGACTGAAAACGGTGACATATGGTGTGAGCTTGTAGCTCAATTTGACTGTGGCTGTGCAGTAGCGGTCAGATCTGAGGTTGTGTGGTCACAAATACACATTACCAAGTACATTTATTAAAAAAACTCCCAAAATTAATGGAATTTCATGTCCTTTATGCTTTTAATTCATATGTGTTGTACATTTAAAATTAAGGTAAACGTGTTCAACCAAGACTTAGAATGATAATTTTTTTAATTCACAACTGCTTTACATTGAGAAAAAAGTACATCAGATAAAGACAGTAATGGAAGAAACACTCACAACATTAAGTGAAGGTGCAATGGTTCAATGATAATATTCCAATACAAGTGTGAGACCATATTAGAAGTGTAGGCTAACCAGGTAAGATTATTAGATCTTACCTGGATCATTAGATCTTACCAGATCATGAGATCATTTACCAGCAAAAACTAAATTAAAGCAATAATATTAATGACTTCTAACGAAATCTGATCCCTCCTTCAATATTGTATATTTATAGTATGCAGTTTTCCATCAATAGTCATTCAGTGTATTTCCATTCTGTAATTCATTTTTTATAAAGCAGTTTTCATTGCAAGATCAGATCAGTTATCTTGGCATTGGATTTAAATTTCATACTGATGAGAGATCTGTAGAAAAAATAACATTTAGTCATTAGCTATTTTGGAAACTTGAACTGTCAAGCAGAAAATCTGACTGTGTTTGCATTTACAATCAACAGCTTTTTAATGTTATTATTTTTATTATTACTATTATCAGTGATTTAGAAAGCACTGTCCGATGTGTATATCATATGCCACAGAGAGAGAGAGAGAGGCCATTTTTTGCAGTCTCCATAGGTTCTTCCATAAGATTGGAAGAAAATAGTAAAGCTTGGGATATTTGGTTGGTTGGAATATGCAACCTCATCACTAGATGCCACAAAATTCTACACACTCAGCCTTGAGCTGCTTCATATGCAGGTATCTGGTGCTTAAAAGGGGCCCCAAGTAGATACTGCTTTTTTTGTGATATGTTCCAAGCTAGACAGCTTGGAAACCACTGGTTTAATTTTTAATCTTTTATAAACTAATCCAATGTTTTTACATAAAATCTTACATTTTACTATACAGTAACTAAAGCTATTAAATGAATGTAGATGAGTAATTACCTCAAAATTTTACTTAAATATGAAGGAATGTACTTTGTTATTTCTCACTGCTGAGTTAAGACATTATATTTGATAAACACATTTAAGTACACAAAGTTGCCCATTTGCTCATTGCCCGCTCTCAAACAGACCTCTAGTCACTTGAGGAAAGGCTAAGAGAGCCAATCAAATGTGACATTTGATTGTTAATTTATTTGCACAGTCGCTCCTAAAATTATAAAAAACATAAGTTGAATGTGACCAAATTCATAAAGTTTACAGTGAATTATCTGTTATGGCCATTCATTTACGGACATTAACGGGACACAGTCATGTAAAGTGTGGTAAACTAAAAACGTCTTGTTGGATCCTGTTACTGTAGAAGCACAATTGGAAGTGGTTAAGTCTGATTCTTGAAGGACTATTTCAGTCAGCTGGCTGAAAGGGGAAGTGAGATTTGGGATTCTGGCAAGGCCAGATTTGGTTGGCCAGATTATCCCTCTCATGCAAATGCCCTCCCTCCCCTGTTGGGTCCCAGTCAAGCGTGGGGGGGCTCAGAGCTGGCCACAGCTGCTTCCCGTTTCTGCTAAATCACACAGCAGCCATCTGGACGAGGCTGTCGCTGCACGCCGAGCTCCTCTGTCGGCCTCAGCTGAGCCTCTCCAGACAGGCCTGGCCCTCAGAGCCCCGGCCCCTGCCTTCTGCTCCAGTGCCTGATCCTCTCTGTCCCAGCTTTCTACTGGTGCTGTTTCTCAGAGGACCAGCGGGACTCCTCAGGTCCTGGACACAGCACATGTGACATGCTAGTGTGTATGTGGAGGGTCTCCACCCTCATACCCCTAGTGAGTGTGTGTAGCTTATGCTACCAGTATTCCCCTGATATCACAGTTTTCACACAAGGGTCTTTTGCAAAAAAAAAACTACCGTGATGTATTAACCTTTTTTTCTGTCTGTTTGGCATCCATGATGAGTTATATAATATTCTAATATTATTGCATCATGTTGATATTTATTTTTAAAGTTACTAAAATAATCGTTTGTTTCTGAAATGAAAACACTGAAAAAGGGACCGTATTTGATGGAAACAAGGATTATTGACATTATTATAATTTTTATTTTTTCATTTTTTTTGGCAAAAGTAAACTGCACTTGGCAACCAAACATGTTCACTCTACATCATGTGGAAAAGTGCCTAATTTATTCATTTCTCACTGTAAATGTTTTTTCAATGTGTTAGGAGTCTTTTTGTACTGAAATGCCATTCACTGGCTCTTTTTTTGGCTCTTCCTTGACAGGTTGGAGTGAGCAGCATCTTGACTGACAACTCAACTTAATTATTTCAGAAGGTTCCAGAGTGTGAAATGAAATCTCCATATTTCATAGATGAAAAAGTAAACTCAGAGAAACTTTGCATGAACTCCAGGAATCATAGTCCTGAGCCTGGACCTATTTCATGGTGGACTTTGAACAGTTTATTACAGACGTTTTGAAATTCTTTGGGTGTTAATATTGTCTGTTAAGGAAAAACGATCCTTTAAAAATCAAATGTTTTTGCCATTAAATACCCATATACTATACAGTACAAAGATGATAAAGCTAGCTGCAGGTCTGTTAGCATCAAGCTCTCTTTCATTAAACAATATAATTAAATATAAACTCTGATTTCCCCTCAATGCTCCAATCATTCACTTGAAAATGAAAAACTTCATCAATCTTTGTGCATATATAAAATATCCTTTATTGATATTCTGCAAGCATATAGCTCCTTCAAACCTCAAATGGCTCATTTTCATTTTGTGAGAGAAACAATCTGAAGCCATCAGGTATAAAACAAAAGGCCAGGAGGACATTTTCTTTTGATAAAACTAAAGATAGCTTCCAGCAGCAGTCATGTTTTCACATCAAACACATTTAGTACAACTGGACAGAAAAAGATGCAGCTTTTATCAACTATTCTACAGACAAAACATCGATCACGGTAATAAATACAAAAACAGACAGGTGTTTAAATGTGTTATAAATAATATGTAGGTTGTCACAAGAAAAAAGAACAAGTTGAAACTTTGGAACAAGATGTGGGGTTATCTACATGAATTATTAAGTTTTTATTGATTGTACTTAATACCAATATTTAAATGTGTTGTCCTGTGAATAGAATATTTTATTGACATTTCATACATTAAGATGAGAGATTTGTAAATGTAAGAGTGGAATTATTTTCAGTTTTAAATGTAGAAAAAGCTTGCACATAGTTTTCCAAAAGAAAAACACATTTATACATTTTATACACATGGCAGCTGTAAATACATGATTTAAAACTGTGTAGGATGTGACATAGTAACTCTGCTGTGTTGTCTTAACTGAACATTATTTAGTTTCTTTCAAACTGACATGAACTGGTCACGTTCATATAACTGGTCAATGGTCACTGCATGGAATTTGAGAAGAAAACAAATCCATGTTTAATAGTTGTGTCCTTCAAACATGCATACTTTGTATAAAAACAAAACTTTCAGACATTAACAGTGTATGTTATATTTTGTATTTATATGCATTTAATTCAGGTGTTTTTCATGGAGTATGTATGTGTGTGTGTGTTTGTGAGCCATGTGTGTGTGAGCTTGTGTGTGTTGCATGTTTTCTGTATATACACCTGTTTGTCTATGTGAAAGTGTGTGTGTACTCTGGTCTAAGGGGCTCAGAAGCGATGCTCCCCTCGTGTTATGTGAGAGGAGAACTCGTATCGGTCTTGACTCCTGTGACCGCAGAGGTTGCACTCGAAGGGGTCTCTGAAGCCATGGCAGCCCATGTGAATGGTGTACATGACATGGTCCAGGAAGAGGACGCGGCAGTGTTCGCACCTGTACGCTCTCACCTGCTCCCCGTCTGCCGTCACCACCTTGAAGCCCTCGGAGGCCATCTCCATGCTTGCCCTGATGGCCTCGTACTGCCTCTGGTGCTCCTCCTTCACCAGAGGGACCACACCGTTCCTCACTCCCGAGGTGATGTGGTTGGTCAGGTAGATGAGGCCGGGGGCCGTACCGCCTGGGCGATCCTCATTGTTGCTCTCGGTGTCTGTGGAGTCCTGGCCGCTGTGGCTGGGCGAGCCGTCCTTCTCGCTGGAGGCTGACTTGGAGTTGGAGAGCAGCAGCAGGTTCTCAGCTGCGCTGTCCTTGGCTGACAGACCCGTACCGGTGTGACCCTCGGATGCTGGTTTGTGGAGAGGGAACATGGAGCTGAGACCAACATCAGAGGAAGAAGCCGGGGAGGTCTGGACCAGAGGCCGGAGCGACTCGGCCCCAAGGTAGCTGATGGCACTGTTGATGGCCTGGTCGATGACATGGGGCTGAATCAACTCACCTGCTCCTCCGTCATAGGAGAGGTCTGACAGACGTTTGTCACCTGAGAGGCCAGACAGAGACAGAAGATCATTGTGAAGAATATACTTTACTGACACACTTAAAAACTCTTATCTGAAAGAAATTCATCCTGTGATTTCACCATCTTAACACTGAGCCTGTTTCTGTCTAGCTGAGTTTAAAAATGACTCGTTCTTATTGTTTCTTCTGGTCTCACATCCCCTCTGTATGTCTAGTCTGATACAAGGAATTCCCTCAGCTTTTCAATATTTTATTTTTTCATTCGTTTTTCAGGAGATTTTATCATCTTATTGTAAAATTAATATTTTACGGTGGATTTAACACTCAGTACATATGAAATTGTAGTCTCCTTCACAAGTTAAAGACACATTTACTGATTAGGCTGAACTGCAAAAATAAACTTCTATCTGTTAGACCGCATGCATTCTGCAGAGCCAGGGTAGCCAAAAGCTGCAAATCTAAAAAACTAAAAAACACAATGCAGTCTCACCTATGCAGCTTCCATAGGTGCAGCATTTACAATTGTATCTCAGCAAAAGTAGTGGTACTGTATTTACACAAAGGAAGCAGATTTCAGCCCTTACCCACAAACTTCTGTGGCATAGTGCTCTTACGTTTAGCTACATTGTTAGCTAGTCTGTCTAGCACCAAGGCTCTGTCAGATCCCATCTGGCTTAAGTCTTCCCTCTGCTCATTCTGGTTGCTTTCTTCCTTTATTACTGGAAAGCAAGACAGACAAGTAGATTTCAGAGTCAGAGTAATTTGAGCTTGGTGTTTTTCTCACAGAGCACAGAGCGGACTATTCTGACACATATGTAGCACTTGGTCTATAAATATAGTATTTGTTCAGGCTCTCAGATGGGGTGTAGATGTGGTTCTCAAGACATTTACTGTGTGTTCATTTGAGTTATGGCTGCTGATTATATACAAACAAATAAAGAACTTTGATTCTCACGTCATTACTGTCTTAATTAGCTCTGGGATTATTTTGAATGAATAAAGAACCCCTGCATGTGTCTATATTCAAACTGAAATTATTGTAATTTAAGATGACCCGCTGGAGCATTTAGTAACAGTAACATTGTCGGCTGCTTTGCATGCAGAGTGAGTCCTGCACTCTGGGTAAAGTAGACTTGGGTGAAAGCAAAGTGGACATCCTGCGGGGCACCAACCTGTGTAGATGCTGTTTGGCAGTCCCATGCACTGGAGGTAGTTGTGACATCTCTCCTTGTGCTCCTCAAGTGAGCTTCGCTGCTTGTAACTCCGTCCACAGTAAGCACACTTGTGGGGTTTTCCAACTGCAAAAAATAACATTATACCAGTGATCAGAGCAGTCATCCCATGGCACTCTTAAAGTAATACGCTCTGGTTTGGTTGCACAATGATGATGATTCATGCTATAGTTAAGTTCATTTGCTGTTCTACATTTCCTTTTTGGCAACTCTTTCCTGCAAAAACACAGGAAGTGATGGATTTTTACAGTTCCAGTTTGCTGCAATAAATAGAAGATGAACTGAGTATTTAGCATTAACAGTGGTGACACACACACAAAAAAAAACACAACCACTACAACCATCAAAATCTCTGTCAACAGCAAAATTCAAGAAAAAGGACTGGAAGCACCGCCGACAGTTTGACTGACACGTGATCTATGGGAAGTCCGGTGAAGAAACTTGAGCAGTAGATAATTTTACCTTTTTTGGTACTGCATGAGGTCACTGAGGTCATGTCCTTTGTTTTTTTAGGGGAATTTGGGAAGCAACTTGGGGGGAGTTTGCATTCTTCAAATAAAAAGAATACTCATGTTGGGTTTTTACTAAGGAGATTCCTGTAAATACTTGATTTACAGTTCAAAATATAAAAAAAAGGACTGGCTGTTTTGTCTCTAGAAATATATTTCTGTCCTTGTAGAGAATGCTTTAAAACTAAATTCAAAAAAACACCCACAGTTGTAAAAGTAACCTGTATCCTGAAAAAATAAATAAACAGTGGTATTCATTAAAATAGACAAAAAAAATAACTTCAGTATTTCTAAAATTCTGGCTTACAATACTTTAATTCAGCATATTCTCCTTGGTACAGAACAGAAACTATGGAAAAAACACTACAATGAGACAATGATACTTAGGGCCTAACTATTCGTATGCATCGCACAGAGCCCAGCAGACCCTCACTGTACACAGTGTTTCAAACAGATAACCTCCCGCAGTGATGAGAATGCTCACTTAAATTTTGTCACTTATTTTTGTTAATTAAGGCAGCTGAAGCACAAATTTTTTTTTGATCAAAATTAGTGTGCAAAAATAATTTTGCAGGTTAATCTTTCACTGCTCTGTTAATATATTCCGAGCTTGTACTGTAAGTGTAACATTTACACCTTAAAAATTTCATTAACACACACTTCTGCAAAGCATTTGCAAAAAAAAAAAAAAAAAAAAAAGTGACACCATATCTACACCCTGTCAACTTCCCTTTACACAGTCCTGAGAGCTCTCACTGCATGCACTGCAGACACATCGCACTCTATGTAAAGACTTCCATCCAGAATAACCATGACTGCAGCAGTTTTCAGCTGCACTCATGGTTATGTGTGGGTGAGCCCTGCGTACTCACCTGAGTGGGTGCGTAAATGGCCAGTGAGAGCGTCCCTCCTGCGGCAGGCGTAGCTGCACAGGTGACACTTGAAAGGTTTCTCCCCCGAATGGAGCTTGATGTGACGCAGCAGGTTGCCCTTCTGGGTGAAAGAGGCACCGCACTGGCTGCACTGGAAAGGACGTTCTCCTGAGAACAAGAACACAGCAGACGCACATTACTGTAAAGAGATGCAGATAAAACACACAGGAGAAAAAAAAAAAAAACAGAAAAAGAATAACTTGTATGTTTTACTGGCACCCAATGCTACATGTTTTTTCATGTACCCTACCATGCAGTTCATGACTTTTAATGTGTTTCTGGATTGCACTCCTCTTCCTTATCTCCCTGTGCTTGATCCCTCCATTGAGAACAATAAAAACACAAAATCTCTGTCTTTCCTATGTGCATGAAAACGTGTTGCTGCTGTGGGAGTGTGGGGTCACTGCACTACAAGCATCCCGAGCGCCAGAACAAGCCGAATGATGGAGCGTCTCCAAGGCAGAGAGCGATCCAGCAGCCTGTGGGAGGGTTTCACAGCAGAGTGACACTCCATCTCTCCATGCTCCCCCTGCCCCACCGACTGCTGGCGCTCTGATCGAACAAGAGCCTTTCAGACTCAGCCTGCCAGTTCCGTAATGCACCATTGCCTAGGTCAATTTGATCTGAAAATCTCATTTTTTCCTCTTCTTCGTCTCTAAAATAAGAGCGGCACATCACAATGCAAATTCAGCCTCATTTGAATAAAGCGAAGGAAACACTTTGTGTTGAGAGCCAGTCTTCCTGATCAGCGCCTCTGGAATAAACCAATATCCAGCCTCTCCGAGTGTTGTGGCATTCTGTGAGAACGTTTTAATATGGCTTTTTTTTTTCAAAGGCCCCCCATAAAATAAGAGTCACCACTGAAGCAGCAAAAATATATAAAAAGGAAATTCATTAAAAATGCATTTCAGGAGCAAAGAATCACCACAGAATATTTTCTATTTAAATAGGAGGCACTTCATTATATCTTTTATTGTACTTTCTTTTGCATTTACATTAGTCTAGTGTTCCTTTCTTCCATTTTGAGTTTCATTAGTTTCTAAAGCTTGACAGTTAAGTGCCTTTTTCAAAAATGTTCCCCACCACTGGTTTAGCTTCATTACAATAGAATATCAATTTTGAAATTTGAAAAACTTTTAAAAGGCAGATAATTGTCAGTTCATAGAGATTCCATTTAATTGCAGCAGATATCCTGTTTCTCAACTGAGGGCATGTTTTTTTGGACCAAGTCCGCGTCTTTGCTTCTTTATCGCACAATAATTTGATCAGTTACTGTTGCTTGTCATGTGGTAATTCAGAGTCATTTAGATGAACAATAATGAATGCTAATGGTGTGCTCAGAGTCTATTTCACGCACGATAGGAAGGGTTACATGCATACAGCCAAACGCAAAGATGGCAGCGCAACTGCTACAGAGTATAAGAGGAACTGCAAACATAAGAACAGCTTATTTGGCTCTACAGCCTATCACTAATGTTTGTGTGGGTAAAGAAGACTAAAATGTACAGCATATACACTGTGATGCTGCTTGTGCTAAAGTCAAAATATAGTAGGATTTAACTGCTCATTTAATTTCTGCCATTTAAAGTTCAAAAAAAGGCTCTTAATATGAGGGGGAGCCACAGCAGACACCTCTCTGACCCTGATCCATCCTCTCTTACTAACAGTGAACATGGGTGCAAAGGAAGGGCAAGAAGTATTGCAGACGGCTTACCAGTGTGGCTTCGCTTGTGCACCATCAACACATTGGGCCCAATGCAAACTATCCCACAGATATCGCACTTGAGCTTCCCGTTGGGCAGCCGGATACCGCCGGCAGAGGAGAAGGCCTTGGCTTCAGGGCTCGGTTGTGAGCCGTTCACCTTGGCCCCCGAGGCATCGATCACGCGCAAGTCTTCCGCGCACTCCTCCTCCTCCACGCCATTCATGTCACAGGCCAGCCCATTCTCCTCATCACTGCGAGCCTCAACTTTAATGTTACAGGCTGTAAAAGAGGGCAAGGGGGGGCCACGGTTTAGAATACGAGCATGGTTCTTTCATGATGTTATATACTAGAGATGGGCAATTTATCAGTGTGATAGAGATGCTGTGACAGGAGAATAGATAGACCATCTTATCATTACATTGTGATGTAGCCTTAAAGTTACATTTGTAATGTTTCTAAAAAATGTTTGGTCAGTTTTTCACTTTATCTAATTAATCATCTCTAAAAATGCAAGACAATTTGTTTTGCTTTATAGATGAGCCTCTTTTTAATTTTGTTTGTTATGACTTTTCATTTTAAGTTAACACATTCTGTCATTATCATTGTTATTTAGTTTGTTCTTAATCTCCTTATTTTAATTGTTTAAATTGTATACTTTCATAGTTTTCCTCAACCAGTTGTCACTGATAAATTCTTCTTGACCTTATTGTTTAACCTTTCATTTAGGTCAGATGGCTTTATAAGTGTTTCTCTGTCTCACTAAAACAACTCTGAAATACACATGACATAGTTAATCATTTGATAAATTGTTTATTGTTGTCTAAATAAGTCAAATACTTACTCATTTTACAGAGACTGCTGATGAATTCAAACTGCATTTCTCACAGCCATTACACTGAACTCAAATATATCCTGGATTTATTTGGAATTTATTCAGTATGGTTTTGCAGTCATTGTGGTTCTGTTCATTCCCTCTTTCTATTCCGTCAGACAGACACTCTGTAATTGCACTGCAACTCCACTATAGCATGCCTAAAGCAACAACAGCTGTGTAATGACTTCCTTTAGTGCACAATGCAACATTTACCAGGATGCCGTATCAAAACTTAAAAAACTTCCCCTTATACCAGGCATTTTTGTTAATTGAGCCTGAGAAAAGTCAACACGGATCAGATAAGATCAACCTGCAGTGCTCGTTTAAACTTTCAACTTCACTATTTGTTCTTTTCAAAGCAGTATGGCATATTTCATAAGGATACATTGGTGAATAGCATGTCTGCTGTTTGAGGATGTCAGTGATGAGATGAAGAAACACACAGATCATCTCACACAATCACACTTTGGTGAAACAAATGACAGCAAGATAAACAGGAAACAGAGACACAGGAAGCAGTGTGAAACTAGGGACGACATCGACGGTGTCTTTCTGAGCAACAGAGTACGATGAGCACACACAGGCGCACACAAAGAGACGCTCACATTTGGCCTTTTTTTACCATTTAGAGGGGTCTTGACTAATTCCTGAGATCGCAAGCTTTTTAGAATTAACTTCTGCAAGAGAGGTAAATAAAAACTGTTGTTTAAAAAAAAAAGTTTCTTTCTAATGTCTGTTGTTCCCAGTTTGTTAAATAAAGAAATGTGTCCTCTGTGTTGAACTACCAGCTCCTTCTTTTCCCACCAGAGGACTTTAGAAACAACTGACAGATCATGCAACTCCCACAGCTAGCAGTGGCCTGTGGTTTGAATGTCACGGTGGCAGCCTGATTTCCCCATGTCTCTTCCTCTGTTTGTATAACTGAAGAGGAAGAAGTGGAAATCATGAAATATAGGAATCTATGGAAAAGGGGAAGCTTCAGAAAGAGGGCCTGTCTAACTGAAATACCAAGAATTATGGAGAAGTGACAGAAAGGGAAGCACGGGAAAGGAATTGTAAAACAGCTTGTAACTGAAATGTGTTTTTTTTTCTTTACAGGAGTCTTGTTTTCAGCAACAGAGCCACAGAGGGAACATAAATCCCCTAACGCAGATAATATTTCCCTCAGAGAAGTCAGAGATTTACAAAGGATAATGTTTATCATTGCTTTTTTTTTTTAAATAATCGATAGTTGCTAGTCTCATATTTTTTAATCAGCTGCTGCATGACAAACAATCTGCTCATCTGTTTAACTGTTGAAATGTTTCAGACAAACTCTTTTTTCTAAACAGATGTGATAAGACACCAGCCATACATGCAAAGGGAAGGAAAAGGCTACACTATTTAAAATGTTGTTTG
This sequence comes from Acanthurus leucopareius, assembly GCA_029814765.1. Lineage (NCBI taxonomy): Eukaryota > Metazoa > Chordata > Actinopteri > Acanthuriformes > Acanthuridae > Acanthurus > Acanthurus leucopareius. The sequence goes on along the minus strand of JAQMCX010000003.1, from coordinate 6,478,730 downwards.
AATTTAAGTGCAAAGCTGATATTAAGTTATGGTAGGTTATAAAACTGTGTATGAATTAGGTAACAAATACACCATATGTGCAACCAAGTTGAAATTACATTACAACAAGGCTCATCATGCATGTTAGTAGGGAGCTACTAATTTTCTGCATAAAACAAAACTCTTACTGTCATTATACTTTCAGTTTCAAGGCTTCAACATATATGCAACCTGTGCTATAATCACAAATAGGCCTCCCCTTTTATCCACAACATGGTTTATTTGAACTATTACTAGTTATCTTGGTTATTTGTTTTAGTTATTTTAACATTTTTAGTTTTTAAAATCAAGTTAAATATTCTATTTTAATGTAATCTATCAATTTTACTATATGGCCAATTTATTTAATATGTTAGTGATCAATTATCTTTATGATTTATCAGTGTGATGAAATCAGTAAGAACCATATATTTTTTAACCATTCATCCATTTAGGATACTTTGAACTAATTATTATAAAAATGTACCCCTGATTTTTAGCTAACTTCTGTAAATATATGCCTGCTACTTTAAGCTGAAATTTGCAATTTTAACATTTATCCATTACATTTAACAACTTCCTATAATTTTTTATCTGTAACTTTTAGCTTCAGTTTTGTTTTCTATAACAAGTTTGTCACTTTGAGCTTATGTTATCTATTTTAACAAGTATCAATTATTTTTAGCTATATAACTGAACTTCTTGTCTGTCACATTTAGCTAAAGTTACATATGCTACCATGTGTTTGTCACTTTTAGCTCATGTTATTTTTTATATATATTTGATACTTTTACCAAACGTAATTGATTCTTTCACACACACATATAGTGACATTTGAGGCCAGTAGGCACTGAGAGGACTGCTCTTCCTGGAAGCACTGAACAAACACCATAGTTGCTACATATCATTTAAAGAAGCAAGATGACATTTTGGTTTGAAAATGGCCAGCTAATTAGTAAAATGGCATGTTGAAACCTTAAAAATCACTACCAACAGCCTTGTTTGCACTCTTAAAATATTAGAAACATTCTAGCAGGTATCTTTGGGATGACAGACTCTTTTGGCGATGCACCTCAGATTAACATCAGGGTCGCTGTCTCTCAAAAGCTACTCTGATGTTAATCTCCCTCCAACAATATACCGGATCACACACACAGCAGGTAAAACTCAGGTGAAAGAATTTGAAACATTTATTCATTACTTTTAGCCTACTATTTTAACAGTTTATTCATTAAGGCTAAGTGCTCAATCAACAGTTTACGCACTCTCTCAGTGTGTGGTGTTCAGGTGACTCAATATAAGAATATGTTTTTTAAATCAACCTAGCTATTCCACAATAATTACACACTCTTCCAGTAAACATACTCTCCTGGATGAAGATCACTGACTTAAAACACATTTGCACCATCTGTGATGGTTTGTGAAATGCAGTCAAATTGCGCACGTGTCACACTTACTCTGTTCGCGGAATGAAAGAGAAATAAAACCTGCAGTAAACGCTGGCAGTAGTATTTTTCAGACTTTTACAATGCAAATTTTGCAAAACTTGCACGTGAATTTCTCACTTGAACCACTGAGGTTTTTCGGTTGGGCATATGCACTTTAATGTAGGTGTCAGACAAAAATGTAACATGGAGGGATTTTTTAAAGGCTTGTCAACGAGTTTGTTCCATTTGCATATCACAGAGCTCGAAAGCAAAACCTGATAGGTGGTTACACCACTTCAACCCTGCACCTGGGAATATAACCTCTGATTCAGAAAAACTCCTTAATTAAAAACTAATTGTAGGATCAATGCACAAAAAACTTTATTTTTATCTGTAGCTGTCACTTCCTTAGACATTAAATACACAAGCGAGGCTCTCAGGTTATCAGCAGGCTAAAGTAGACAGAAGGGAACCATGACCATTGGGCTGCCACCCACTTCTCATGGATATGGGGAAGTTGTGACTGAATTGGGAATAGGAAGAGGGCTTTTGAGTTTATATCACGTTTGTCATGGTCACACATCCTGATTTGCTCGTTTTGGGAAGCAAGTGACAGATCACATCATAGACAAACAAAACAGGTCGCAATAAAAAAGGTTACAACCTAATGTGGATCTGGCGTTAAGATTGCAGATAAAAGGAGCAACACATTATGTTGCAGGGAATGAAACAACCACAAATAATGACAGACAGACTTATAATATGAAGCTATTACAGTAGTTTAGAAAAAGGCACCTATGGCATTAAAAGAGGAAAAATCAAGTTATATTGACAGAGCTCGACAGGAACAACATAGCAAGCATGTTAATTCTGTAGGGTGGAAACATAGGGAGCCTGCTGGAGGTTCCTGTTACTGACTAGTGCTGCTCTCACTGCCTGAAAATAACCCTGTGTGCAAGATAGTGGAACCACATGTGTTAAACCACGCTAGCAACACACTCAATACGACGTGCAGGAACACCAAAAACAGCCTGCTTTTCCCCTCACACTTTTTTTTGAAAGTCGCCTCCATGTTTTCGGGAACTAGACTCAGCTCAGTCTCCGTCTTAGTCTCAAGTTTCTGAAATAGCAAAGGCGCCGTCTGATTCACTGAAAGTGAAAGAGAAATCTTTTCACTGGGATGTTGAGAAGACCGTTTCACCGTCTTGTGACTTCAACAAAAATATGTCTCTGTACTTATTTTCAACTTATGCCACACAAGATAATAAAAAATACTTGACTTTCAATTTTTGTGACAGTTTTTTGAAAACACTAAGTTAAAACTTCAGTATGGACAATAAAATTGGCCTCACTTAAAAACTAAAAACATACACTAACAAACATACACACGTCCTGTACGCTCTGAGTCATACAAGTGTGGACTGCAGCAATGTGAATGTGCAGCAACAATGACGATCCCAGGCTGTTAAGACTTATTTGCAACAGGAAATAACCTGGGTTCTGAGGTTTTTGTGCTTCGATACTTTGAGGTCCTGCGTCCCACATATAGTCCCCCGGCTTTTTGCCCTTTTTACTACAGAGAACTGAGCAGCACATGATCCTGGGTGATAATTATAACTCATTCTGGCTTTTATCACAGAGGCACTGATGCATACATGCACCAGATACTTGCACTTCCCTTCTTTCGCTCTTTGGGCTCTTTCTCTCTGTCCCTTTATAGACACATGCGAAGTGATCAGCCTGAATATGGAACGAACAGAAACTCACATACAGCAGATAAAGTCATACATCCACATCGCCAGCTGTGGCCTCCTCACTCTCTGTACCACCCCGAATGAAAGTAAAACATTCATTTCTGACTATTTCCCATTTTTATTCGGATTGTACTAAATGCCCCTTGCCAACTGAGACAAGATGTACACAAACATGGTTTTACAAATGCTCTCTAACACGGTTCAACATGATTAAAGTGTTTCATACCAACGCGGCACTTGTTCAGAAGCGTTAAACGATTCCCGCCTGTGTTGAGCGTAGTGCCTGATAGCTCAACAGTTGTAAAGTCAAACAGAGAGCCTTTGTGAGTAAGCAGGGTAGTGTATATATGTGTGTGTGTGTGTGTGTGCAGGTGTGTGACCTATGTGGTGTAGTGATGCGCTGAACTCTCTGAGCTTGGCCTTTTTTCCTGAACTCTTTATCTCCAGGAGTGTTGAAACTATCTGATGGCAAGTTCTTCTTAGGAAACTCTTACACATCCTATTTCAGTTTTCTCTCACATTTTATTTCTGACTGTGTGCTGCTTATCTTTGCTGTTATCTGGATAAGTGGAAAAACACTGATAGGATGGTCAGCAGTCATGCTTGTTTATTTTGCTTGTCGTTTGCTTTTTGTTGCTATTGACTAAAATCATAATTTCTCACAATTAAAAAAAACCCCACAATTTCAGGAACTACAGTTGCACCCTATTTTGAACGTTTCATATGTGAAACCTTTACTTAAGCTTATTGATTCTTTATATTTGTATCTCTTATCTCCTATCCCTGTCAGATTTAATAAGTTAATTTAATAAATGACTATGGAATTTATCTGGATGCACCTAATCTGAGTGCATCTTGAAAACTGTTACTGTCACTAACATTTTGGACATTATATTAATGTGCCTAAAAAGCACCAACAAGTTTAGACTTTTATGAATAAGCATTAAAATATGAAAAAACATTACATTATATTACCATATGTTTAATCCAATGAAAACGGTGTGCTGTGTCTGATTCATCTTGCTGTCAAGTAAATTCTGTTAGCTATTAATGATCAATAATGGTTCTACCTTGAACATAAACGAGCCACCCACGTTAGGAGACTTGAGATAAATATACACCGTCGATGTGAATTCCCCTAGCATGCTTCATCCTTATTTTCACCATGATATTCCCTGGCTTGATGTTCATAAACTCAAATCAAGGCCACATTAGCTATTCCTTAAGATTCGGCTTTTTAATGACATGCCATGGATCAAAGATTTTTTTTTTTTTTACCTTTTCTGCCAATGACCTAAATGTGTCTCCTTGCAGCTGTAAATTATTTTTTCCAAGGGATTTAGAACAGCAACTATCTCCCACTGGATGTGTATGGGACTAAGTTATAAAAGATTTTTTTTTTCTTTTAATATGTAGATGTAATGCTTTTGATACTGACATCACTGGCATTTAACAGTATTACTCTGATTTGGATGCTTTGGGAATGAATACATTACTGTTGGGAAAGGCACTGCAGTGGTTCTGACTCATTTTAATGGCTGTTTCATGGGATACACTCAACCTACTGTAGCAGTCACACACTCAGATTCATTTATTCTTAATTTACATAAAACATCAGTGTGGTTTTGACTGGCTGTGGGTGCTTTCAGTGGGTTGTTGCCTCATACCTTTGTCCCCTCTGTTGTTCTGCTGGTGGGTGGAGCTGGCTGACAGGTCCTCAGGGACAGCCATGGGTTCTTCTGCCTCCTCGGATGCTTCATTGGTAGGGGGGCTGTCCCTTCCTGTGGATACACACACCAGCAAAAACCCATCACTCACCACGCAACCCCCTTGACTGCCTCATTCAGGAGAAGTAAAATTACCTCTGGCTGGCGTAAGAGCCTGTTTGTAGGCTTATTGTATCTACCTTTTGCACTCTACGGCTCAATCATGCAGTAGGTAGTCTTTTACCTGGCATCTGGGCCATTTCCTGGGCCTCCTCTGTCTCCATGCGGTGCAAGTACTCTAATGGGAGAGAGATGGAGATGAAGATGTGTGTAAGTTTAATCAAGTGCAGGCAGAAGAAACAACATTATAAAAAGCTAGAGTGGAGTAAAGTGTGAACTTCTCTGTGTGACTTTGTCACCTTAGTGAGATCACTCTTGTCAAAGCCGCAGACACACCACTGTCCCCCGCATTACATTACAAAGAATTACAGACATTTTCATTACAAGTCTGACAGAAAGACTGAGCTTGGAGAGCGGCTTGGCTCCGGCTGATGAGGCCCGCTGGTAGCGCGGAGTTGCTGGGAATGGGCTTTCAGACCACATTTGTTATTTATTGTTAATTTCCTGCCACGTAATCATCCAAAAATGCAAACTGACTGCCGCAAAATTAAGCAGAAAATTAACTGGCCCTGGGTCACGAGGATGCGGGTGTTTGCCGTGGCCAGCTGATCTGCGCTCATGTTCTCTCTAATTTACTGAGCATGCATCGCTGAGCCCGCGGCCTGTGCAGAGACGCATGCAAGGCACAATGAGAAACAAAGAGAGGGAGAGTATGAGATAGAGGAAGAAGAAAAGCAATGAGGTAGACACAGAGGCAGAGAAGTAGATAGCAACGGGAGGGCAAGAAGTCAGAAGAGCAAATGCAACAGGAAGGTGTAGAAAAAAGAGGAGAAGCAGAAAAGCAGGCCGAAGGACAGAGAAGTTCTCTTTATTTATTTTTTAGAAGCGATCCTTTGGCCAGGGCTGAATATCTGAGGAGTCACCAGTGCTCGTGGCCCCATTAATAATGGATGGCCCTCAAGCCTGCAGCAGATGGGCCCGACAGCCTCAGCCCCAGCTCTGCCACTTCAAGAAGCCCTTGGTGGGGCCACTGCCCAGTCCAAGCAGCCACTCAGGGAGAAGTGAAGCTCCCGAAAATAGCGAAACAAGCCCAAGGGAGAAGGGGAACCTAGGCCTTCCTGTTTTACTGACAGATGGCTCCACACATTTGGAACAAATAGTGGGAAGCGACCGGGCCTCTCTGTCGCAATGCACAATATTCTGCGGAGTCAAGTCAGGAGCTCGACGGCCTGAAGACGCCCAGGATGCAAGTGTGAGGGGAGGAGGAGGGGGGCAAAGGTCACTGGTGCAGATGATTTGTTCAGCACAACACAGGGGTGTTGCGTGTTACTCCGCTAAGCTACAACTCTGCAGCGCTGCTCTTCAGCATCTGGAGTTTGGAGGACGGGGGCAGAGGGGGGTATATTCTCATGTGCCCTTTTTTCTGGGCAGATGGTGCGAGGGGAAACACGGATGTGTTGGTGGGGGGGCTTCGACAGAAATAAAAAGAGAGTTCCTACATGCAGCCACAACCCACTTGCGTAGGCATGTGGAAAGTAAGGTGCACGTAGCATATTCAGGAAGTTGCTTTTTAGCTTGAACTTAAAGTGATACTTTATTTATGTGCTGCTTTTTAATCTCTACATGTTACAGACGTTGAAAACGTGCACGAAAAAGCACAAACACGTGCTTTTTTATAATAGAAGATAGTGTGAAAATCTTGTTTTTATCCATCGAAGAGTCATAACTGAAATTATGAAAGTAACAGGATTTTTACCCCCTATTGCTCATGCATGCATGCGTGTGTGTGTGTGTGTGTGTGTAAAGTGAGGCCAGGTGGAATCTTTAAGCCAGCAAGATGGAAGTTACAGAAAGTCTTCTGACATATAGGGGGACTGGAAAAGTTTTGGTCTGAGTATGTCAAGTGAGGAGAGGCAGGAAGAGGCTTGTGGGTTGACAGAATTCTCGAATTCTCGGTCCTCTGTGTGTGTGTGTTTGAGTGTGTGTATGTGTTAGTGGTGGTGGTGTATGGGGGGGGGGGGTTAGAGGCGTCTGCTCATAGTGAGGTGCAAAAGCTACACCAGGGAGCAGGGTGGAGATGAGAAACAACGAAACCGTTAACAGATACTGAGGACCACACCAGCAAAGTTTGGATACCCAGGAGGAAGCTCAAATACTGGTGTTTAATGGGTAAACAAAATAAATTTACGCATGATAAAAATCAACAATGAATGCTGAAATATTTATCGCAACATTCAAGTACAGAACTAGGAAGAAATGCGACATAAATAAAATTACCCAGGGTTTAAGTTTTAATCAATTAAGTATCATGTTATACATGTATTATATTTTTTTTAATTCAACATTATAATGTAATTTGAAAACATCAAAAAACCTTATGTATTAATTAAAGGTAAGAACAAAATTAAAGTTAAATTTCAGGCCAAAGAGGCTCATGACAAATATCTTTGACATTTAAATATTATTGTTGTTTTTTTTATTATCACTTCATGAATCCAGTTTCATTGTACATTTTTGCTGACCTCACTTTGATTTCATGCACAAACATTATGAATCATAATTCAAGTTAATTTACACTCACACACTCTACTAAAAGTTTCCACTTTAGACAGTTCCCTATGCAGACTTGCTGACAATTAATGAAAATATCTGGAATTAATAATTTTCACAGTTTCATGAGAAGTGATGAAGCTGTGGGCGCTTTCCCATTAACCATTAGGAAAAGAGCTTATCCTACACGCCAAGTAATGTGGTGCACGGTCACCTTTGTTCATATGCACATGGAGATTCTCATCAGTAATTCATGAAATGTATGGGTGTAAGTGGGTAGATAGTGTTAGATAGTCTGTGTTCTCGGTGCCTATCGAGGGGGTGAGGGGAGAGCAAAGGTGCACCGGAGAGAAGTTTCCTTCATTTGCATCTGACACACTTCACTACTCTGCTATTCAGACAGTACAATCATTTTAATAACCGTCTGCCTTCCTCTGCCCCCCTCCTACTTCTGTTTCTACTGACAAGAAAGATGATGTTTCTACAGACAGATTTGCAGCACTTTCAGCACTTCTCTTTCCAATCAAGCTATGAAAAATTCCCATTTGTGCAGGTATTGGGGTTCCTTTACAAGTTTTAAATAGATCTAACATGTTAAAAAAAAAATTTTTTTTCAATACTTTTACCAAATGTTATTTTTGTTGACTATTTGCATTACAGTCTAATTTGAGTGAATTTGCAGAATTGTTAACTTCACTTCACTGCTTTCCAATAACAGAAAAATATCATTTTACTTAAAATTAAACTTCAAATACATATACATTTGCTAAAAAGTTGAGATAAAAATAGAGATGCTCTCTAATAGGTAATAACAGGTAAAAACTAAAAGTAACTCACTGACTTTACATCACACAAACACTTGGGAGATATATTTATTAGTTAGTCAATTTATTCTTAATTTGATCAAAAGCCAATGGGGCATTTCTTTTTTTATTCTATCTTATTTTTGCAGAGAACTTCTACAACCAGGAACTTAAGGTTTTGCAACGTGTTCAAAAGATGGAAACACTTTATTTTCTCAACACTTTGAGAGAGAATCTTTGTTTTTTTTTTTCGTCTGGGCGTTGATGAACAACTTTCCACCTCAGTGTCAGCAGTGTAAAAAGTTTCATCAGTCCTGCCTACATATGGGTTTTTTCTTCCCTTCACCCAGACGTGTAACAACTAACTGAGACTGTGGTTCGAACAGGCGAATTCAAAGCTTAACGGTATGAGAAATTATCAGACTTATCGATTATTTATTTGTGTGAAACATTTGATAACGCGTTAATCCGTGCGTACTGATTTCCTGTTTTAAGCAGCGCAAAAAAGTTGTCACGTACGGTTTGGTGTTTGGCCCCGAAAAATTTACGTCTAAATTCAAAGTTATTTTCCCTGTAAATTTATCTTTAAAATTGTTTTTACGTTACTTCAGAAATAGAGGAACTATCTGAAGTTTCCCGAGTGCGCACATCTGTTGCAACAGGTGCCAAAACTGAGGTATTAAAATGTATCAAAAATCCTAAAATTACAAAGAAATCCGTAGATAAGAGCTAGAACACCTTAAAAATCACATTAGTATTATCACACAAATCCAAGTGGTTGTGTAATAATTAATCCATATGATCCCAAAAGAAAAAGACACGTGGATAATGGGGAACATTTCAGTATTTCCGTTAAATTGCTGGTTATTTAGTAGTGAATGGCGCGTTAAAATTTATATAAATTTCAATATTTAATTTAAAAATGTACTCTGGTTTGTTAATCCTTTACAAGTCCTGTACCAGCTGAAAATAACGCGCACTAAACGGGATCTGATGCTGCGGCGCACCTGCACCGAAACTATGAGGAGTCTTTTTCCAGTCAGGTGCAAATGTCTCCTAAAAATCTTGAGAAGAAACGCGCTCAATTTTAAAGGTCTTAAACTATCCTTTGAGATAAGTGTCGTGCTGAGAAACGCAGTGGAAGCCACTTTACCTGCTATTCCTTGAGTTTGCAGTATGAAGTTCTTCCAACTCTCCCCGGCTCCATGTGCAGAAGGTCGCAGCGCCGCGGCGGCCCCATGGAGCTGCGCCCTGAGTCCCTCCCCTCTCCACTGCACTTCCTCGTTCCAGCCCAACATGACTATGTCTGTGAGCTCGACTGGGGCATTTTGCTTGCTTTTATCCACAGGCCGAGTCTGCTGCGAGGAGTTGAGCCACCGAGCCCTTGGCACTTGCTTTGTGCCGTGCCAATAAAAGCTGACACCCAATAGACCATTACTGGCAGCCATGCATGAGATGGGATGAGGCGCGCGAGGAGAGTGGACCATTCATTGTTTATTTATTTTATTCTCACCGAAGAAGCTGACGGGGGGGACTCCTTACTTGCATATTGGACAGCTCCCCTTCTGTCACCTGTTCTGGCACGCTGAAGCAGTCCATGAAATTAACACAACTGTTTTCTTTCCTATATAATGAGTTTTTTTTCCCCCCCTTTGATGTTCCATTCATTTGACTTGTGATTGCCTCTTTAGTGTCAAAGCCTCCTGTCTCCCTTCATCACATCAGCTAGTGTCCAAAATTCCAGATTATTTTTGAACGTGAGCAAATCGTTTCTTCCTTTTTTTTTTCAATATTTGACTCTTTGTTACTTTCTGTTTTAAGTCGTGAGGAGGCAGAGCTAATGGCTCAGTGCTGCAGAATCTCATAATAAAGATATGCATTATGTCAACTGAAATGTGGTTTTCCCTTTGGTTATGTGCGCAGGAGTATACACACCAACACAGTGCCACTAACTCTGGGTCCAAACCCATCGCAGATATTTTAGTTTCACATGCTTCCATTGGTATGAGCTCTGTGAGCCGGTGCAGCTATGCCACTGCAAAGTTATTTAAATTCAAAACTGTTTGGAAGTGACTTGAAACTGAGCATTAAATGTAAATTAGTAAACCGTCACCACTAACAGCCTGTTGTTTACAGCACATAAAACTGGATAAGATGCAACACAACCCCCCCCCACTTATGTTATCATTCATGCTGATAGTATCAACATTACATATGAAAACAATGCACTCACTTACAGCACATTATATACAGACCGATTTAAGATGTTAATATTGACTCTCTTATTATGTTAAAACGCCAATCGAAGTGTCAGTCTCACAGTTAAAGCCACAGAGTGATGGGTGCCCATGAACTGTCTGAAACCATTTAAAGAAAAATAAATTGTGGATTAATATTGATGGAAATTATGAATGAATAATGAGTTACATATCTGGTTTGGGTAAAATAATTCACATCTCATTTTCAGATATGTCCTGTTATTATTATCTCACCGAATATCTGCCAGAGTCGATCTTCGCAGGACTCCGAGCTCATACTATTAGAGTTCAGCCTTGTCATCCAGAAATCTATGTGTTCACTGCTGATTAAGTTTAAGAAGTTTATACTCATGTTTCCTGAATAAGTGGTGTTTACACTGAATTTACCTTTCTCTGCTTGTGACTGTTTTTCCCAGTATCCCACAGTCCTCAGGCCCTGCAGAACTGCTCTTATCTCAGGAGAGGCTGTGTGTGCTGGCTTGCTGAGTCACCTTTCGTGGGAGGCTGCCCTTATCTCCTAAGAAGCACAACATTCAGGCAGTTGGTTGCAAAAGGAGGAACTTTAGGCAGGAGAACTGTGGTCTGCTGTGTCTTCATGATCATAATACGGATTGCAGCAACGCTCGCTGACTTCCTCAAAGGTTCGCGGCCGGCTCAGCTTTGTCTGTGAGGTCAGAGGCAGAAGCTTCTGGATGCAAGCAAGTATGAAAGACCTGCAGGATGTGTGACTCCTGAGCCCATACAGAGGGAATGCCTGGACCTCAATGTGACTCAGCACTATCAGTGAACGCAGGAGGGTCCAATCATGACTGTGGTCCTCCATGACCCAGATACTGTCCCATCCTAATGACACAGCAGCTTAACTCTCTGTAGGTCTGAGAGGCAAAATACTGTTATGGCAATGATCAGCCAAGGTTTTGAGAAGTTACTGCAGAGATGGGATCATGTCTCACCACTGGCTCAGTTGCTGGCTGGCTACCCAACATCAGAATACTACAAAACAGGAGTAAATTATCACTGGTTATGTGAAAATGCCTACAAATTTAAGCAGACAACCATAGAGGGATTAGGTATTTTATAAGATTACTTAACTCTGCAGCATTTAACATTATACCACATGTATAGGCTGTAATCCATGGCTGCAAATCAAACTAAACATAACCCACTGTTCCTCTGGGTTATCCACAACCTGAAGGAAGCCATGTTGCTGTAATTAATATCATTACCTGGCAAGTCTCAAAACATCATCAGACAATGTAGCTGGTCGACTACCGAACAAAAGACTCTGGCTGGTTCTTATTTCATGGATCTTTAAGCAGTATTCACAGTTTCACATTTGGAAGCATGAGCAGCATGTAACCCTTAATTGGTTTCAACACCTTAATAAGTCAAAGACGTTCAAGGCTGATAATCACATTAAATAGTCCAATTTATCTAAAAAGTCAATTGCAAACTGAAAAACTCTTTCTTTAGGAATGCATTATGCTGAGAGGATGTCAGAGTAAATTAAATTCCACTCTGCACACTAAAGCATCTATTTCCTTATGGTAATTATCTGCTGGAATAGACGTGTCACTAGAAGGAGTCAGGCATGCTTGACATTTAGCCTTTTTATGGAGAGGCGATGAGTAAAAATTAAGATGAGGAAAAGGAAATTAATCTCCAGCCCAGGCAGGCATTGAGAGATCCTGGAGGATAGTGGCTGAATCAATCATGATGTTTGTGAGCCTGTTTTGAAAAGGAGCCAGTGATGAGATTCAGACCACAGGCTGGAAAATCTGCGCAGGAGGAGGGGGGAGGAGGAGGCGCTTCTTTAGCAAATAAAGTTATGATGCCGTGGGAAGGTTTACGCAGTTTTATTGCTTTTAAACACAACAGAAACATACAAACCTGGGCACAATACAAATTTTAAATCTGTTCGACATTTCGGGACATACATCACTTTTTTGCTGAGAGACGATGACAAGATACCACAAAAAAATCAAAAGTGTTGATTTGTCAACTTCAGAGATAAAGCTAACAAAATTTGGTAATACTTACATAGAGTTTATTCAACCATTTCTTTGCTGTAGTTTCATATTTAGCATTCAAGTAGGAGTGTCATCAATCCTCGCATCTAACTCTCAGCAAAAAGAGCAAATAAGCATATTTTCCAGAATACCAGACTATATCTGAGTCTGAAACTTCTCCAAACATTCTATATAGGGGAAACGAAAATCATTAATTAGTATGAAATGGTTTAGTTATTATTAGCAACTAGTAATAACAGTCCCTCTATCGTTTGATAATGTGTTTTTTATGGAATGCTTTCTATCTGAATTTTGGCTTACATCAACACTGTGGATTTGCTAGATTCAATACAAGGCAGGATGGAAGGAAGTATAAGTCATCAAATCTACAGTCACGTTAGCATTTTTAATGACTAAACTTTTAAAGGTGAATTCCAAGTCTTTAAGACATGAATTTCAACTTACTTGTCACCTATGATGGGGAATAATTTATTAAGAACGATTTGAGGAAATGGGTTTGTAATCTACAGCACAGCAATCACATGACACTCATTACACCCAGTGATGTTCATCGACAGTCCAGAAGACATACTTTGTCTCACTCAGAGCTGGGTACAAGGTTATTATTAGTTTTCTGTTTTCAGTGGAGCGACTGGTCCAAGACATTTTAGCTTGCAGTTAGCAGCTACTGTAAGCTAAGCTACTGTAAGCTAAGCTAAGAAAAGACATGTAACTCCTAGTATCTCCAGTTGCTGTATTTAAATGTGTGTTCTCAGCTGTCTTGCTAATGTTACCAAGTCATGCAGTTCCTTTATATCATAGCTAGCTGTTGATACATCTGAAACGTAGGCTGACTGCTTTTTAAAGTCCTGATATTTGAAGCAGTTTAAAGGCATCTTTGGCAAAACTACTCCAAAGAACGAAACAACTACTACATCTAATTTTGCCTTTGAGTGACATGTATAATAATATAATTCCTTTTTCAGTGCATAATATGTAACAAGGAGTTTATCACAGAAGTATCCTACTACTCTTATGAAAACAGATGTGCATTGTCTTTTGTAAGGAGATGCTATTGAGCTGAATTATGGGAATTGTGTGATGCTACTATACATGACAAAATGCTTTTGGACACCAAAATCTGGATATCTTGGCCTTTGCAGCTTCAAAATTCATCATTCTTCCTCAAATCTGTCTCTTGTGGACCCCCCACCTATAAACTCAGTACTTAATTGTTGAAGTGCCTCTTTAATGACAATAGGTAATATAATGTAATCCAGATGTAGATTACAATTGTCATTAGCGATTACACAACTGCAACTCTTTGAGAAATTAGCATGGTGTTCTAGTAAAAATCCTTGTGAAATGTAAATCTAAACAAAATATAGATGAAGAGAAACAGGAAAACCAGCTCATCCCTATTTCCTGTCTAAGCGTGTAGCTGCACAAACCACAGAACTATAGCTATAGCTGGCAGACACTTAATAATGTCGATTTGCATTGCAGTCACATCTAGAGAAAACCAACTCTTACTGATGTGTGCAGCATAGACTGCAGATTATATTTAACATGTAACTCCTAGCAAATTAGCTTGGGTTAATACCACATAGTTACACAAAGAGGATATAATGAACCTGCAGTAGTTTTTATATTGTTATGTATGTAACATTAATGAAGAAAACTCTGACTTCCCTAAATATTTTCTCTAGTTATATTTTTAGCTGATAGTTTTAGTCCTTTTTTGCCCTTCATGACAGAAACACAGAGAGTGAGGGCTGAAACACATGCACACACACATACACACACACACAGAGTGAGCAAGTCAGTGAGGGAGCGAATGTTTAAAAGGACAATGCAAGAGCTCACTACCCAGAGTTAGAAAACCACTCATCTAAATCAGGGAAATTATGATAATGGGGCATCTCATTATTCTCCAACTCACTCCGAATCAGTCACTGACATCACATCATTATAGATGTATTCATATAAACAGATTGGATGGCATGAAAAGAAGGTTGACACCTTCAAAACTTTCCTCATGTGTTTGTGTGAGAGGCAGGAAGTGTAGGTCTCATAAAGGGGTTGCAGGGGGTCACGGTGGTCACTGTTCGAGACAAGGGTGCTGCACGGCCAAAAGTAGGACCCTGTAATTCTTTGATTGTCCTGTAATAAAAAAAAAAAAGTGATTTTAAGTGAGTGGATTCTAAAATATTTTTGATTAAGTAAAAATCTAAAAATTCTATTGTACTTCATAATGAAACGCTAATTAGCTAAGACTGCTGCAGACTGCTGCTTAATAAACACCCACAGGCACTTGTGTAATGATTGAGCTTTGGCAAGCAAAAAAACCTGAGGACGTCTGACCGTTGTAGCAGACAGTTAATCAATCCTAGTGCTTGTCTTTCTTCTGTTTTGGGGAAAAAATATGGGAGGCCGGCCTAATCAGCAGAGGAAACAGATCTTGCGGGGGGGGGTCAGGCACCAGGAAAATGGATCTAGGTTGTGAAAAACCACGATTACCACGAGCTGCTCTGGATTCAGCCATCTGGAGATGCCTGCTCCAAAAGCCGGTAAAGTTCGCTCAACTGGGGCCCAACTAGGAAACAGGTTTCCACCTCCTTAACAGACAGCCAGCACTCCCAGAGCGGAGGGATGTTTGCTCTACACAGTGAGATGTTTCAAAGCCCTTTTCATTGTCACTCATGTAGGCTGGCAATATCACAGTAAAGCTGACTGTTAAACCCTGAAATGAAACAATTCCTTTGCGTTTGATGCCATTTAAGAAAATCTGAAATCTGCTGTGAAATCTCTTCTATACAAGAATGTTATTTTGCCCTCAAATTAACCCTCTTGTCATTTTCTCCCCAGTTTTCCAAGACTTCCAATTTCCCTCCTGTCTGTCTTCGGGAATGACATCCACTGCTATTTAATTTCTGTCTTACCATGTCCAATTATTGTAGTTTTTACCAAGTGACCATTAACTTGTATGTCACCAGTCCACTCATCCAAAAAAAATAAGATGTACATTTAGTTGATGCAAAGACTCAACGCTTAAAATGATGCCACTCAATTACACACAGGCACAAGAAAAAGACAGAAAGCTATCAGTGTAACATTTTAGCACCAAATAAATGAGCAGTATAATTCTTATGTAGTGTTTGATTTAGTACCTTACTGTACTGTACTGTACTTACGGATTCGTATCCAATACAAACCCTGCTATGGACACTCAAGTGTATGGGTGTATGAATGCTGACTGAAAAACATCCCCTGGGTAAAAACCACGAGTTCCCACAGCTATAAGAAACCTATATGTTATCACTGACCTTTATGTAGTGACCAACCAATTAAGACGGAATCAAATGATTTGACCACATTTTTTTTCTACTGAAACAAAGTCACACTTTTGGGGAATTGTATTGTAATAGCAGCCAGAATTCTAGTTCTTTTTTTTTTCTTGTTCTGTCTTCCTCTGCACACACATTAGTCCTCACTACAGTCTCTTTGATTTCTCTCTTTAAAAAAAGGGAAACAGTATTTTTGTGATATGACAGAAATAGTTTTGTTGTTGTACCTTCTGTTAGGTCTAAATTAAGCAGGAATGCCACTGTGTAATTCCATCCTTAGTATACTGACATGCAACAAAATAATTTACATAGATTTAAACAGGTTTTTCTTGGTGAAGACTAATTCCAAATGAATATTTGATCAATATTCAAAGAAGCAGGATTTAAAGCCTGTTGATCTGTCATCAGACATCTGCCTCACCTTGAACAGTGATGTTTATGAATGTCAATTACTTTTGACTTTTTGTTTCTTTTTCAAATAGCACAAAATAGTGAACAGCCTAATATGCATGTTAAATTATATACAGGCTGTAAAATGACTTAAACATTTTTAATTTTTTTAGGTTCAATCCACTGATGATTACTCTGAGTTTCATTAAATTTTCAAGGGGAAAGCCATTAAAACACATTATGAGCACATCTGTATGGTGAAGTCAGATTATAACCTGAAGCATGATTTCAGTGGAGTGCATTAGAGCGCCCTCCAGTGGACCTTTATAATATTTTCTGTCTAATGTCTTAAACCAATTTAGAAGCGATGTGAATTGAAGAAAAGATTAGTGGTGTTAGATAGAGTCTTATTGTGCAACAACAAATTCATTGAAATATCAAAATTATTTTTAAAAAAAAAGAAGATGACAGATTTATTAGATCGATAGTGATGACTAGTCATGCATTTTATAAATAGTGAATTTGTAAAAGTTATTGTGAAGACTCACTCAGAGGAGTATGCAGGGCTGCAGACAGCTGGGACAGACACTGCAGCATCAGCAGCAGAGCTGACATAGAGAGCCTTGCCTGTATATCCAGGGATGGTGGCTCGGCTGTCACAAATCCAAAGTTTACACAATATTTATCAGAATTTATCTAAGGAATATCACAAAGCAGACTTATCAGAATCATCAAAGTAAATTAAAAAAAAAAAAGTGATATAAAATAAATATTATACCTAAAACCAAAGCTCTGAATATCCACAGAGAATGTGTGTCTGTGTGTCTGTGTGTGTGTGTGTGTGCGTGGTGAAGGTGTGTCTTACCGTGCTGTAGGTGTGCATGGAGGCACGATGCTTCTCTTTAGGGTCAACGGGTGAAAGTCTTCATCCGGGTTGTCGATGTTATCCATGTTCTCAGAGCCGATTGTACCACTGCAAATACAAAAGAATTCACACACAAAATGAGGTCAGTTCAAGCAGACATGCTATACTGGATTCATGAACTCAGGGTAATAGCTTTTATAATGTAGAAAACAGTATAATTCATACATCAAATGTATTATTTACACATCAAAAAAAGCTTTGGCCTCAAAAGAAAAATGTAATGCTTAAACTACTAATAATTCAAAGTCTCTACAGTGTTGTGTGATGGAAGTGAGTACTGCTGTAAGTACTTTTACCCTAAATACCCTTTTAATTTTAAGCTTTGGGCATTTTTTTGTCCAGAAAAGACCAAGTGGCCCTTGATCATTATTAAACCATGACGGAGTAACTGAGCTCTAAATAGTTTGGGTACTTGTTTCCTTTTGGACACAATCTACTCAGTGTTTAGTGGTATATGATTTAACTTGACAGTTCATGGTCTCTTCTAACTTTAGACAAACCTTCTATTTCTTTTTTAAAGTTTTAAGAAAAGCTATGCCAGGCATGCCTGTGGATTCCAGCTTGTTATAGGCATTATCATACACTGGACACAGAAACATGAAGCTGTTTCTATTTAAATCTGCTCAGGTGCTGATGTTTACTTCACCAATGACTGGTCTTTTCTTATTCAACTGTTGCTCAAATGTATCTTTGTCTCTTTCTGCTGTTTCAGCTGTCACTCCGGTCAAAGTTTTGAACAACGTTTTGTGCCTCCGTATGCAAAATATATCATACTTTCATACTTTTCAAAGGTAGTTGATGAAAGGACGTTTGCGGTCACCTCTCAATGAATAAGGTACTCACGTGTACAGAGGAATTTGACCTGACCGCCGGCATGTACTGCAGCTGCAAAGGGCACAGAGAAGATGCTGATTTAAAGCTGGTGGTCCTTATTAATGTAACTGCTCCAAAGATGGATGTGGCTGTGTGTTAGAAACTTACAATGAAATTGGTTTCTTGGCATCATTCCTCGATCGAAGCTGCTGTCTGTTCCACTCATCTCCAATAGACTTGGAAAGGTCAGTAACGACAGCTCTTTTAGCAGAATTTGTTATTAAATTTATCAGGCACCTTAAGAAACTCATTTTTTACAACTTCACTACATCAACATACACAGGAATAGACCCAGTGTGATATTGTTAATATTTGTAGTCTGACCTGAACTTCAACATTGCTAAAAAAATTTACACAATTGCAAAATACAATTATATGTCTTTCAAATTTCCTGTTGGCCTGTTATTGGTTCTCAGCCATAAGCTCATAGTTATTAGTGAAAAAGAAAATATTATTTACATTTTTATTTATGTCTTGATCAGATTTTCCCAAACACTCAAGGCTTAACCCCCTTCAAAAAATGCTAAACATTTCTGATCTGCTGCTATGTTATGTTATGAGCCATACAGACCTCTCAGATCATCTGGAACAGGTGTGTTTCTGTCCCCATAGCAAAAACTTAACATGGAGAAACATCTATAACTGGAATAAACTCCCAGAAAACCACAGAACCTCTGCAACTCTTGGCTCTTTTAAATTACAGCCAAAGATTATTTTTTTTGCCATCAAACCAAATTTTAGGGTAATCAATCAATCAATCAATCTTTATTCAGGACACAAGTGCAGAGACATGATCCATAGTTAGAGAGAAAGAAAAAGAA
>JAQMCX010000003.1:6345003-6459629 GCA_029814765.1 Acanthurus leucopareius | reverse complement strand
GGAGGGGGACACTGTGGAGCTGTCTATGGTGAGGGAAAAACTGTCAGCTTTGGATAGGGAGGATTTGGTGCCGATAATAAGAAATTCGGTTTCATCACTGTTTAATTTGAGGAAGTTTGCGGTGAACCAGGATTTGATTTCAGAAAGGCAGTGGGTGAGGGAGGAGGGTGGGAGAGTGGAGTTCGGTTTACTATGTAAACCCTTTGTGTCAAGCATAAAGCAGTTTAACTCACCATGTTGCTGTGATGCGCTTTGGTCATGAGAAGCATTCGTCCTACCAGGTCAGTGGTGGAGACGCCCTGTGTGCGTTTACATTCGCGGTAACGACCTGCACGCTTCACCTCCTCATATGTGTCCTTACCATCTACTGTCAGTGTGATGTCATCTGATAAACATAAACGGTAACAATAGTGCATTAACATGTCTGGCAGCTTGTTCATCGTACATATATTACACGCATCAGTGCGTAGGGCTTCTCTGCAGAAATGATATGACAGGAAACAGGATTCAACATAAAGGCCATAACTGTCTCACCTCCATGCACACAGAAGTCACAGTTGTATTTGTCCAGAGTCTCCAGGGTGGTGACATAAGGCGCTCCCTCTACTATCTCGTCCACCCACTTAATGGCCCGCACCATCTTGTAGCGTTCTTCCTGAGTGAAGACAGGAGGGCCCTTGTGCTTGGAAATCTCAGCTTTGAGAGAGTAAAAAGCAATATATCGTTACTAGCATGTCACTAACATCTCTATAGAGGCATTTACATCTAAAGTTGAGCACATAGAAGACTCATCTGGGTCAAGTTTTCAACAACATGGACTTATTACTGTGTAACAAACTCACTATTGTCAAAATTATACTACCAAAAAAAATAAAGAAAAGAAATAAAGACCTTAAATGGCAGTTAAAAATGTGCATTTGACGTTATGTTGACAAATCAGCCTCCAGACCAACAAATAATAGGTCATCTGGCTCAGAGATTGAGAGGAATGCAAATAATATTTTTTATGATTCCTTTTTATGCTTTTGTTATTCTTGCCTGCTTTCTTTCATGTGATGTTAATGACTAAACTTGATTAAATTCTTTTTATTACATATATAAACCTCTAAGCTTTAATCCTTCCCTAAATATATTTATTGAGCTTTTTGATTTCGTGTTTTTCCATTAGACCAATGAATGATGTATAAAGTGCAAAATCTTGTTTTGAAAAAAATTTCACTCCAAACAAAGTAAAGAGATCCTCATGACTGCAGCCCCATAAAGATTCATAGTTTTATTCACTGTATTACACAGGTAATCTCAGAAGAGTAAACATTCACAATTGAAGTCTCACAGCTTTAACTAAGAAGCTTACGTAAGCTTAAGTAATACTGGACTTTTTTTTCCATGATTGTGTCCAAGGTTCACTTAGTTTTTGTCCCAGAAATGTCCGATTAATGTCTCTGTAATCAAGTTGATCAAAGAAATATCTCACAGACAAATCCATATCAGAATGTGTGCATGTGTGCAGCAGTCTTACCATCTGTATGCACTCCAACTATGAGGAAATCTCCCATGGCTTTGGCTTGCCGCAGCTGGTTAGAATGACCATAGTGCACCATGTCATAACTGTCGACAGAAATAAGAGACGACAACAACATCAGTGAGAAAACTGCAAATACTGTGAACGCCAAAGAAAACATAATATAGCACAAACAAGCAGTATAAGGACCTCAACTATATGCAATAATTATTGTTTTTAAATGTCTCTTTAAGCTATCAAATATTATCTTATCTTTGTTTTCTTTCTATTGTGACCTTGCACACTTCAACAAAGTGTATGGCTTTTGACAACCTAGAAATCATGTGTAAAATGTGCCAGTGTTAATTTGATTTCTACCATTCAGTAACCTTTGGTTTTTGGAGGTTGGGTTGGGTTTCAAGATGGTGCCTGTGTTTGGTTGTGCTTCGGCTGCCTCCCCATTCTCTCGTATCTTTGTGATTGTTCTTGTGCTATACTTTACTTACTTTATGTTTATTACTCTATAGCTTTTTCAAAACAGAAGTAAATTCCTCCATTATTAAAGCCAATACAAATTGTAAGAAGAACAATCTGATTCATTATTATAGCAATTTTAATAAAACTACTATCCTTGGGTCCGAGAGTACTAGTGTATGTGGCTCAGTTCCAGTTCATGCAGGTTTTCATGAAATATGGTTTTGTTCAGCAGCAACTTCACATTCCTACAGTTTCGAAACATGCATATCTCATGTTCAACAACAGACAGTGCAGCTTCACAAGAGTAGCTGATGGTAAGAACACTTATACAAAAGGAAACTGCTTTAAATAATTTATAAACAAAAGCAGGTTCATACTACACAATTGTGATCATGCAAGTACAGGGTCACTTTCTTTGTCCTCATTTTCTCAGTTAATCAATGAACTTTTACCTGTCACTTCACGCCTCTGTTTCATCATTCTGTTAACACTTCTATATCTGTAGGTTTTTTCAATGGATCAGACCACATTAATGAAGACCTTATTTGACACTGTTCTTTCAGTGGGCAGACCTTACATCTCTAATGACTTTACTGCAAGCTGCTAGTCTGAATTCCCTTAACAATAATCCCCTTACTACCCTCCCTTCACCTCCACACCTGGTAAATATATCTTCTTAAGGGTGATGTATACATAGATCAGTTTGACGTTAAACAACTTAATGACAGTTTTCATGTTCCAAGGGAGACAAAGTAAATACAGTAAGGCCTAATTACTGTGTGATCACTTGCCTGAAGACTTTTCAGTTGTCAAAAAGTATGTATATTTCATAGTACATAATAAATCTCATTAATACTCTTTCTTTCAACCCACCAAAATGAGAGGACTCCCTGCCCATTACACAAACATGCAGCTTGTGCATTTTGCATCACACTGAACGTGGTCACTTTGTTAATTATCTATAACCACCACATGAGATTGGTAATGTCAAACACGCTTTTAGCACTTCCTAGTGCAGTGAGTTCATGAGAGCATTTATGTATTACACATTAGGAGTCGGTCTTCTCTTCAGCTGCCACTAAACAATGTAAGGCTCCTGGTCCCTTGTTATCTTCAGACAATTTATCATTACAAACATTGCGCAACCCATTTGACAGCAAAAAATAAACATTGCCTAAACTTTACCTTACACATCCTTGGAGTTATTACAGCAAAAAAAAAAAAAGTCAGAGCATATGGTGAGATCTACAAACATCATGCAGGGTTAAGACAATTGCAATGTTTTCACAAGAGATGAGTGGAAAAGTAGCAGCAATAAGAGTTTGTCAGCTGTAGGAAGTTTGGATGCTAACAACTTGCATACTCAAAAATGCAGGCGACATATTGCTTCACAGTCGTTCATATTTAGATAGTGTTTGTAATCTTTGAATAAACATACTAGCAATTCTGTCTCTTCATACCCAACACATTTTAAAAAATCATGAAAGACCTCAGACCTACTGTGAGTTAACTGTTCTGTCAGTTTACTGCTCTGGATTGACAGGACCTTGTCCCTAACCTATACCATAACAACTGATAAGAGGTACATAAGTTAATTTTTTAAAACGTGCATACTTACAGCTAGTGCACTAGACAGGCATTTGGCAACAATTTTAAATGTAAGAAATACGGTAAGCAACAGAGACTAACATTTAAGCCTATGAACATTAAAAAGTGTGTTGACGATACATTCCTGAATTATTTGGGCCGGGCTGCTAACAGATGAACAAAATAAGAATTCTTTTAATAAGCAAAAAAACAAAAACAAAACACTTGTTGGGTTCTTTTGAGATGAAGTTAAGTTAGCAAAACCTAACTTAAGATACTTCAGGTAGATGGAATGGTGGAATTCACGTTCCTTAGTTATTAAATGCTACTGTAAGTGGCTAGCTAGCATTAGCATGCTACCCCACATAGTTCCTGGTACCTTGCTAGTAGGTTATGACCGCGTAAGGAACCACAAGGTGATGGAAAGAGCTTAATAAATCAGCACTGACAGCTAGTCAGAGACTCACCAGCCGTCACACCATAATCGGACGACTCGTTTCCTTTTCTCCGGGCTGCACACTGAATCACCCGGTTTACAACTAGCTTCATCCCGCTGGTCGCTGGTGGCGTGGTGACCGTTTTTGATCATTCCGACAGGTTCAAGTAAATTACTAAATGGTAACGAAAATAAAAATAAAAATTACAAGTATCTGCTTGGTCAGATAATCTGGTTTCGCTCAGAGATTCTATTAAAGTACGTCTTGTCCGTCTCAGGTTTTACAGGGTCGACAGTGACACCGACCAACGCCTCCGAGAACACGTCACATCGCACGAATCCTCTCACATTGACGTGCGGATTGCATAATCACCCATGTCACGTGATCACAAACAACCTATAAACAAGCTGATACTGGGGTTAGAGTTTCTTTTTTACAATGAGATTTTTTGTTCTTTTTACTCCTATAAAAACTTGTTAAGGTTGCCAAATTAATTTACACATCAAGATTTGGTATGATTATTAAAAATATACGTTATATTTTTTAAGTTTAAACACAGGCCTTACGATATTGCTATACTCGTTTTTTTTATCAAGTTGTTATTACACTATTTCTACTCTGGTTGATTAAATCTGAGGAGCAACACTTCAAACAGCTACATAATATTTTACATTGTTGTATTACCCATACTTAGTGATTGAGTACTTCTTCCTCTGCTGATAAATGGAGCTAGAAAGTTTACTAGGCCTACTTCACAATATAAGGCCTTGGGTTGTACATGACTGTAAAACCAGTGGAATGACAGAAGTTAACTCTTAGGCACACAGACACATTCAAGGTTATTCAAGGTTTCAGATATCTACTCAACAAGTCAATTCCATTTTTAGAATTCCATTTTAAATGGAATAAGTTTAACATTTGAAACAAAAAGACAAAATAAAAATAAAAATAAAAATTACCCCTTGCACAACTCAAGTCTACAATCAATCAATCAATCAATCAACAAATCAATCAATCAATCAATCAATCAATCAATCAATCGATCAATCAATCAATCAATCAATCTTTATTCAGGACACAAGTGCAGAGACATGATCCATAGTTAAAGAAAAAGAAAAAAAAGAAAAAAGAAAATATAAAAGGAATACTGCAAATAATTACAGTTATATTTGCAGTATACAAAGAAAGAGCAGTTCTCAACCGTCTATTTTATAAAGGCAAGAGCGCCAGTGATTCCACAGTTTTGATGTGAATCTCACGGAGCTGATCTCAGGACAAACCAGAGTCTGTATAATGGCATTAGATGACCTGATAAGTCGACACATGAATTTATAACAATAATGCCGAAGTGCAGCAGGACAAGCGCGAACCCCACAATCAGCAAACATCTGACTGGCACTACGGTGTCTGGGCATCTTTAACAGCATGCTCATAGAGTCATTATATGCAACTGTGAGCCTCTGCAGGATGGACTTTCTGCAACTATGCCACAGTTTTGCAGTGTACAAAGGAGAGCAGAATGACAACGGTGGTAACATTGTACCTTTAACTCTTTTGTTCAGTCTGTTCTCTTCTATCTTTGCTTCTTAATTCCAAATGAACACTTCTTAATTGTGTTTTAAATGTCTTTTTATCACCTTGTGTGACTTTTCTATTTTTTTATTCTGTCTTCATGCCTTTTATGCTTTATGTAAAGCACTTTAAATTGCCTTATTGTTGAAATGAACTATACAAATAAGCTTATCTAGCCTAAATCTTCAAAGCCTAACAAGTAAACACTTGGAGGCAAAAACCGAATATTTAAAACTATCTTAGATGCTTTAAATACTTAGATTTAAAACAGGGAGGGAGAGAGAGAGAGGGCTAGAGAGAGAGAGATTTCGAGAACAAAGGATATATTTACATGTTGATGAAATTCTACATGAAAGTATTTT
This sequence comes from Acanthurus leucopareius, assembly GCA_029814765.1. NCBI lineage: Eukaryota > Metazoa > Chordata > Actinopteri > Acanthuriformes > Acanthuridae > Acanthurus > Acanthurus leucopareius. The sequence goes on along the minus strand of JAQMCX010000003.1, from coordinate 6,453,693 downwards.
TATTGCCCAGGCTGTGGTTTTCAACACCTCTACTGCCCACCAGTGGAAAAACACTGTCCCAGACATTACTTAAGCGCTATAAACAGGTCACTTTGCCAAGAATTGTTTTCAGTTGCAGATTCATACTCATTTTTAGCTCTGGTGAGTAATGGCAGCAGGATGTGGGACAATGACAGTGAGAGAGCAGGGCCTGCATAACACAGTAGCCAGGTAGCGTTGTGTTAGGCAGCAGACGACAGATAAAATGATCCAGGTTTGATTAACAATATGTTTTCAGCTCTGTTTTCAGCAAAGTTTGATGAATTCATTTTTATTTTGCTCCCCGCGCCCCATCAGGCTTCAAATACACAGATAATACTTGCTCAATATAATACTGGATCAATAAACTGTTGGTTTTGGTCTTTTCATGGTATTTAATGACAAGAAGAAGAATGCAGAGTAATCAGAGATATCCTCCATCAGCCCCTTTCAGTCTCTATGCTGCATTTTGTATTGTTTAATTATTTTACATAGTGGAACTGCAGAGCTTCTTAGCGACACATTTATCCCTTTCACTAAAAACAACAACAAAACAAATACTTTCTATGCGTGCACTGGTAGGAAAAAGTGTTTTCACTTTCAATCAGTTTGTCTTTTATTTTTACAGTACCTGCTTTTAGGTAACCCAATTAGATTGATTTGTCTTGATAGTAAATTACTGCCTTGAAAGCCACCATTGATGAATCATTTCAGCACAGCACTTTGATTTCTTTACGTCAGCTGTGGGAGTCAGTGTAAACCTCTTGGAGCCCACAGCTGCAGAAAAAGAAAATAACTGAGCTCCAGTCATAGCATTGTTTGTCACCGTTCGTTCACCACAGCTCACCTGCCACAGTTGAGGTCGACTAGCATAGCGCTTTGATGAAAGACTCTCACTCACTGGGTCAGCCGCTTTCTTCAGGGTTGTTTCTGATGCATTCAAGCGCTGCAGTAATTGTGTATCCAAACCAACTTCCTCATGACTCCTGCACACAGATTCGAAATTGCAGCCGTTAAACATGAACAAAGTGCCCTGAGTGTAATTGATTAACTTGATTCCCAAAAGTTATTTGCTTTAATTTGATTTCCTAGAAAGCGCTCTTCATTGCATGAAGCATTCTAGACAGCTTATTAACTGGGGAGCTAATTCTTTCCCAAGGCTTTAAGCTACAGTTCATTTACACCACTTCCCTGAGCAGCAATTAACACAACAAGAGGACACAGTGTTCCTGATGACACCACTGGAGCACAAAATCAAACCTAGTCACTCTTAATAACCCTCAGAGCAAAATGACAATGTGTACATAAGGAATTATTAGGGAGGTGAGTTTTGTTGAGCTTTATTATGATTGAAATGAGACAATTAATGGTAACTGTGTTCTGACCTCTGTGTTGCAGAGGTGTATCTGTAGCGCTGAACTGCAAATGGGTTGTCCGTCCACAGTCTCAGATCAGAGGAGACGCCATCCTTAAGACACAACATAAACAGTTTCATTAATATTACTTAGTACATGTATCAATTAAGGAGCAACAACTGCAAAAAATAAGAAATGAGGATGTAAGAAAGACATTCATTCTCAGTCACTAATAAGTGTTGAAAGTTTTTTTTCTTTCTTTAGTAAATACTTTATTATTCATCATAAGGATTTGTATGTATATTTTCCTTTAACGGCTCCATATTAATAACCCATAGAGATTAAAACATCACTTCTTACTCGCATAGGTCATTGTTTTTTATTACAAACTGTTTCATGCCCCTAACACCAGCACACTGCTCTTACAAATGGTCTCTGATATCCCTGCAGCAACTATAAATAGATAATGGGATCAAGAGAGAAAAGTGCAAATATCTAACAGATGCCAGAACATAGAATTTAACTAGACCAAGAGTCAACAGCAGTTCTGGCCGATTTGTGAGGCTGCACTTATGAGCAGCAGTGCTTTGAGCTGAATGCTAATATCTGCACATTCACAGTGACAATCTTAACATGCTGGTTTAGCAGGTTTCTAATGTTTACCATGTCCAACATCTTAGTTTAGAATGTTAGCATGCTGACAGTCACACATCATCAGCACGGAAGCAAGAGGAAGTTGGGTCTGATTTGATTGACAACCCATAAACCAGAAAAAGTCCATTTTTGACCATAAATATTAAGGCACCATAAATATTAATCCCTATGATTTATAGCTTGAAAACAAGGACATCCTTTGAGATTAAATAATAAAAATGAAACATCTTAGTCCATTAATCCTGGTATATTGCAGAATTTCACAAATATTAGGCAAATTATTAAAATTCATGCTTTTTCACCATTATACTTTGTCAGAGCCTCCAAGTCAATCTAACAGGAAAAAATTACAACGATATATTTTGGTGTCATTATGGGTACATGCTAAATTTGGAGCAGAAAAATATTCAAATGACTAAATTATGTAAAGCTCTAATGTGAAGCACTTTATTTTACAAAATGATGGAAATTTTTGTTTTCTAAGTACTTTATCTGATAGATAAATAATGCAATGTTATGTAACATTGATTTGAATAATATTCATTCAATTTTAAAATTTTCCTGTCAAATTGTTAGCATTTTTTCACACACAAAATGATAAGGCACTCCATCTGAAGACAGAATGTGATCAATTCTTAAAACAGAATCCAGAGAAAAAATGAAACAGAAAACAGCACTTAGAAAACAAAATAAAAATGGATGTTACAGGACTCTATAAATATCTGTATGGAATTTCATTATTTAGTCATTTATTCATATTCAGTCCCTTAGAGCAAAACTGCTGGAGTGCCTAAGAAAATCTCAGGATGTTTTGTAAATTATATAAGAAAAGCAGAAGTGAAGAAAAACTAAAGATATATTCTATTAAATGAACCTGAACATGCCAACCAAACTGTTTGATGTGTCTAAGCACCAAAACACAGCGCTGGGATGACATCTCTCCTCCCACATCTCCAACTGCTTAACACAGGCACCAATCAAGTGTCAATCCACTATAACACTTCAAAGTCTTTACTACAACTGAGTACTGTAAAGCCTCTCCTAAACTATAATAATCCATGTCAAGGTAATTATAATTACTTTAATCATCAGACTCATAAAGAAAATAACAACATTATTTATAAAGTATGATTACATTCTCAAAGTAAACACCTGCCCACTACAGTAGGCTAATGTGATGCTTTAAATGTGTGGTGAGGCCCAAAGGGACGTGTGTGTTAATGGATTACTCTTTCATATTTAATGTGTTTGTGTTATGGAAGGGAAGCGCTTAATCCACCAGTGATGTGATGAAATGTAATAATGACCAATTTGCCGAGAAACCAAGCCAGTATTAGTTCAACCAAATGTTTTTACTGTCCGTGCAGCAGTAAATTGAATGTATAAATCAATGACTGAAATGTGCTTAGAGAGTTAAACAGGAAAAATGAAACAAAATGAAAACTAAAACCTGCTGGACTTCATGCAGTGTAAAAAGAGAGAATGTGACCCCTACTCAGTAAATAAGTGCGGTTTTACAGAGCACTTCAGCAGGAAAGCCAATTCAGTCATTGCCCACCTGAGGTCCGGTGTGTTTGTGAGGGAAACTACTGTGTGAAGTTGCTTCAGTTGATGTCCTCAGTGAGCCTGGCTGAATTTTCACAGGATTGGTTGAACCTAAGAGTGACACAACAACAGTAAAGTCTCTGGGATGCAGACGAATTGTGAAAGATAACTATAACTATGCACAGTAGTCACTGCTCTCAAGGTCAGACTATCCTGTGAGGGGGCCCTGGGGCAAAACTCATCCATGGCCTTATCGTACCCCTTTCCCATCCCACTCTCTGTGAATTGTGTATGAATCCTGTTGTTTTAAGAGCCCATCAAGGTACAGAGCACGTAGTAGACTACAAACTTTAGCTTAATAACTGAGTTTGTTCCAAAAAACAACCTACTAACACCTGTCCCTGATCACTACCTGCGTTCATTATGTGTCAGTTTGGGATAATTTGATCAAACAGAAGTGTAACATATGTGATGTAGAAACATGTATCAACAGTATCAACCGACCTAATAAAGATTGTCCTTGCAATGAATATTGTTATCAAAGCTAGTTAACGTTAGTCAACTATCCAACAGTCTAGCAGAAGGCCAAAACTATTTTAATTTTACAAAAAAAAACAGCTGTAAAAGTAAAATGACGAATGGCAAGCATAAATTCTCACCGAGTAATCACCCATGAAAAAGTAAGTAATACAATTTATATTAAAACCGTGTGGCTAAGACTCCAACTGCTTAAAAAAGAAAATATTGGGTTGATGTTACATGGTTGGCTAATTAGTAAGGCTAGCTTACAGCTGTGCTAACTATTAATTAGCGTAAACTATCAATTAGCTTAATTTACTCTCCATAAAAAACAATGCAACAACCATGTATAATATTTGATTTTTTTTAAAAAGAAACTTACGAGGTAACAAATAGTGTCCAACGAACACAAAAATTATGTATTTTAGCTGAAGCAGAACTTCCTCTTCTCTACAATGCTTAATAATACAATTTCTTTCCACTGACCAGTAGGGGGCACTGCAGTGTCAACATCTCGGGCAAAGAGCAAATTAATAATGGTAATAAAACTAGTTTATGACACAAGGCCCCTCTTTACGCAGTGTAGGAAGGCACCCATCAAGGCATTAATGGTTTTACTTTAGGCTTTTATTATGTGACCATATCAAACTTGTTGCTAAGTTCTTCTAAAAAAACAGGGTCCAAACCACAGAGGTATTCAGTTTATTACTATATTAAAGACAAATAAAAGCTTGAATAATTTAGAGCTGTAGAATCCAGTTAATTTATTTTGATAAACAAATTTGTTAATGACCAATCATATTAACTTTTGTCTTGTTTAAGTTTACTTGATGTTAGATGGCCCTGGGGCAGTTGCCTTGTGGGTGAGCCAGCTGCAACCTCTCTGGATTACACTATCTTACTTAATAACTCTGACCAGCACAGCATCTTATATACATTGTGATAGGCAAAGGATATAGATATATAGATGAGAGTATTAAAGAGGTAAAAACAATCTTCTGTTATTTTACCATTGAGCCTTGCCCTGGAGACTGCATCAGGAATCCTTTTGGAGTTCAAGGCCTTGTCTTCATTCAGATGTACACAGATACCAGAGGAGCTTGAGACTGTTTTTTGTCTCTCTCTGACACCTGGAGGGACCCACAGAGCAGATGCCACATGATGGAAATCTATAAATTTCTGTCGACCTTTAAGCCCTAGGTCCACCTCCGCTCCAGTGCTCAGCTGACCGCAGCAAGGGTCCAGCAGAGGGACGTCGTCTCGTAAAGGAGCTAGGGTAGCATGCTTAATGGGGGTTTTAAAACCACCAAAAGGAGATTTTGCACATTTTGGTTCAAGTCCATTTCTACCTTGTCTACTACCTGCTCTGTACAGGCTGGAGTTCAGCCGTCTGATGACATGTAGCTCTGCAGAAAACGACCTTAAGGGATCCGAAACTGCAGTCATTACTGCTAGAAAAGAAACCCACACAGTGTATGTTTGTCTGTGTTCCTGTGTAGGTGTGTGTGCTTGTGTGTGGTGTTGGCAGAGCAGGTCATAGATCCACTGTAATGATGTAGTGAGTGATGGTTGCCCAGGGACAGTCTTTGTTTACCTCTTGGATCAAATTACAGACGTGTAGAGAGACAACATGATCCGCAGGCTTTGGAGGTGTACATCCACCACATACCACAACATTTGCGTGTGACCATTATTTGAATATTTTTTATAATAATGGAAAACAAAGATATAATAAACATCCCCTGTATCTTTTTTGTGATGCCACACACCAGTAATTTACCTTTGGGAAGCGTTCACAAGCATGAGCTCCTGTATTTTGGCAAAAAAAACCCACTGATTTATCACGGTTACCAAATAAAATGTTTTCTCAGTTGTCAGAGGCAGCTATTGTTCCTGGAAAATTACTCTGCACAAATGTGTTTCAGTTGCAAAAATGAAGGGAAGGCTTGGCCCTGCCTCAGGGTTTACAGAACTGACCCTCCCAAGAGAATTCTACATTACTTCTTGTGATGGGTTAGGAATTATTTATTTTCTCCAAAAAACAATTTTTCTCTCAATGAAAGACAGTAGTTTTCTTTTTCTCCAAGTGACCACTAGATGGAGTAGTAGAGCCTGTATTTTCAGATGGTAACACCAGAAACAGGCCTGTGTATGCTGTCTTGTCCCTTATGAATAAAATGACAGCCCACAAATATCACAGCGAAAAATGGAAGTCCCAATCGCCATATTATGATGATACATTATGACATTGAAAACACAATAATAGAACAACAAGGTGACCATACACCCAATACTAAATACCTCAGACACACATGAAGTCCCAAAGGAAATTTCAAAACGATTTTTCTCTGCAGGCAACACAATATATATTTTCACAACCAGAAGTGGTGTGCATTCACAAAAAATAAACATAAAATATATGCTATGTTTTTAAACTTGACCGTAAACTAAATGAAAATTATGCAAATCACATGGATGTAAAAAAAAAAAAAATTGTTTTTACAAAGGGTGTAATCTGGTGAATAAAGGAGCTTAGCTCAAAAGAGCTGTCTTATATTCACTGAAGCAAAAAAACACCAATACTATGTGCCTCAGTGCTTATTAATTAGTTTGCTTGGGTTGTTTGCGATGTAATGTGCCCATGTAAATAAGCCCCATAAATGTGTAAGCACATGTTCTGGAGCTGCATATGCAAGCTTTATTTAAATAGTGAAAGCACCCTGGCTAGGTGGCATTTTTCTTAGGAAAGGATCCATGTTAATGTGTCAGTGGCGATGATGATGATGCTTGCTGATAGATGATTTTTTACTCAGGCTGTCATTAGCAAATGTAAACACCCAAGAGCTGTTGAAAGGGATGCGTTAAAAATAGCCTAATTAGAGTTATTCTGATAACTGAGTGGTGAATATGCCCGACTCCCACACAATTTTCATCCGCAAAAGGAGAGCATAAAATGACACTTGTGAGATCTGATGTGGCACCTCTTTGAAATCATTTGTTGTGTTAGTCTTAAGTCTCATCTAGTTTGATGGGTGAAATTATCCAATATGACATTAATAGTATAATTGCATTATATGTAAGCACATCTTGAGTATCACTTTGAATATATTAGGTACAATTCGAGCTGTATCACTTAAACACAGCTTTAACGTAACGCCTTAATATGTACAAAGTATATTTAAGTTTAAAGTGCAGTTTCATAAAATATATTTGTGTACACTTTACTGTTTTCTTTGCTTTATTTGTTATTTTTATTTTGTTTATTCTTGTCTGTTCACTGGGGCCTATGGGAGTGAAGGAATAAGGAATATTAGGATACTTAGTGTACTGTTATGTTTTTAAGTTTATCCATTGGTGCTGGTTATTGAACACCTTAGAAATGAAAAAGGGTGAAAAAAGCCTTCTGTCTCTTGAGAGCTGTGCTTATTGTATATTCATTTTCATTTTTAATGAATGAGGTTATATAGGTCCAGAAGTCTACGTGATTTATTGCATTTGGAGTCCATTAATTATTTCTATATCAATATTTCCTCCATATATTTTATTCCCCTGATGCTATCCCAATTAATTCTGGGTTTTTTGTTTTGTTTTAGAATTTAAATACCAACCTCGGTCTAAGATGACTATATTTTTTGCAGGGAATCAGATATTTCTAGACACTGGAGTCATTACCATTGGAGCAGCCCTTGTTACTGAATCCTGTGTTATTAGTCAGCTTGTCTGCCATTCTCTAGACTCCTCCGCAGCCTCAGAAATTATTTAAATCTCACATTTTGCCCATGGTGCTAGGCCCAATACAGTGCAGCAGCTATTAATTTGCATGGGCTGCATTCATCTGAGGGTAACTGTTGCTCTGGATTAAGTGGCATTGTTGCTGCTGCTGCTACTGCTGCAGAGGGTCATCAAAGCAAAGTCACAATAGTAATGTTGTGGCACAAAACAATATGGGCTGTTGCTGCTCTGGGCAGGGTATTATTTTTGTTAATCAGACAACAGAGCTGTGGGTGACCCAGACACCTCAGGATTAGACAGACAGGGCCAGGAGGAGATATGGCTACTTGGTGCAGGCAATGGATCATCCAAGAGTGGAGAGGACGCTCCAAAATATAGACGGACAGCATCATTCATCACAGACTGTGCTAGGGATCAGCACTTCAAGAAATTAAATGGACAAATGGGAACAGATGACTGACAGATATTAATGTTCAATGTTAGTTCTATATAAACCTGTGATGCATGATGTGCCTGCAGATGCCTGTAGGGCTATAGCTTATGAAAGTCATATCCATATAAACTCTTTGTATGCATGACATACAGGACATTTCAGACAGAGCCTCATTTATTTCTGACATTCAATGCATCCACTTTTGGGATTATGCCTGTATGTCTTGTAAACTGATGAAAATACATGAACATATTTTTAGCACGAGGGCCCTAAGTCGAGCTCATGGGTCAAATCCATCACACTGTAAAGGCAGTGAATTGATTAGCGCCCAATGACCATGCATGCATTAGATTAGAGGGCAAATTGGCTGAAGTGAACTCTGTCTCATGCTGTGTGCGACACCCTCAGCCATTTGGTAAAACCCAAACGGAGTGCAGACATGAAGCTCCCATGAGCAGCAGGGGTAGCCATGTCCTCAGAGAGCGGCCGAAGGCTTTATTGTAGCGCTGCCTCCCTGCCCTCGGTTGCTGCAGCTCTCCGCTTGTCACACTCACTTAGCTCAATGAAGTAATGAATATGCCGCTGTACATTTTTCATGAGGGTGGTGGGAGTGAAAAATCTGCTCTTTATAATGCTTTTAATATGGAAGTTTTCACACAGACTGTTCCCCTGCAAAGCACCCTGTGGGCTATCATGGTGCTGCATGAGCATGATGTTTAATGTTAACATTCCCCAGGGGAGAGTCAGCATAATGCAATGTCACTCACTCTCAGCAATGAATATGTTGACTAGAGCAGATACACAAGCAGCTGTAATTCAGAAGTAAGCTGGGGTAACAGTGTCTATCCTCCCTCCAAAGAAGACAGGGGACATGCAGGAAATAACTGGTGTGAAAAAAATAAAACTCGTACTGTACTGAGTCACCTATTCAGGTCTAACATCATTATAGTAGTGAATCAGTTTACAAGGAAGCACACCCATGAGCTTCCAGACTATTAAGTATGAAAGGGAGGCATAATGATTCAAAGACAAATGCAAATGAGTATGAGTGAAGTTCAAAAGGATCCAAAGATAGTAATCAGACAGATGACAAAGGCTTAGCATGTTTGTCACTATTTCAAATGAACAATTATAAAACCATTTAACTTGCATAAAAACACAGAGCCAACACAGGATAATACTCTGATTAAAGAGTGACTCTATTAAGAAAAATATAAATTGTGTTTTTGTTAAAAAAAACATTTACATAGGTAGCTTTTACAAATTGACTGTACAATATACACTTAACACCAATAGATCAGCTGGAACACTTTTTTTTTTTGCACCAAAAGAAAAATACATTAAAACTAGTTAAAATATAGCAGAGAATTAAAACAGAAAGATGAAGATGATGGATAAATTACTGAAAAATTAAGCTGTGATTAATGACTAGACGGCTTTGAATAATTACCTACATTTAATGAATGAACAGGTGTAATAAAGCTAAGAGTAAAACTGGGGGAATTAGCTAAAGCAAAGGATAGAGTGCTTGTTGCAGAAGAGTAAACTTTCAGAAAAAACAACCCAAGAATAGAAAATTCAATTCCATGAAAAAAAATGCAGTAATATCCACTTTAATGTGTTACTTAACATCCGCCTCCTGAAGGGAGGTGAAGAGGTACTTAAGCTCATCTGGCAAAGATGTGGGGGCATGTCTCAGAGGGAAGGTAGCCCCCGCTTTAGATCATTTCACTTTTTAGGAATATTTTAATGCTCTATCTCAGGGTGTTTCAAGGTGGCATACAGGACATGACTCCACATTTGGGCTTTTGATCTGTGCCTGTATAACACACCTCTGATTTTCAATTACGAATAAGACGATGCATTAGGCAAAGAAATACCGAGGGTAATGGACTTTTTCTGTTGCTCAAGAAGATGGACTTGTCCCTTGAGACCTTGGTTTCCATTATTAAACCTCAAGCACATTGCCCAACAGAGCTGTTTCTGTTTCATCTGACCAAAGTGAAATTACCTGCTTTTGAAGCTTAAGCATAGTGAAGAAGCCACAGAGTGGTCGCCCACAGTATGAAACTCCATTTCCTCTCTGCCAGGTTGGGCTTTTTATGTTTCTTCAGGGGGGCGCAAAAGGAGACAAATAAATTCTACAGGGTGAACTGAGGTGTGAAGTCCTTATATTTTTCATACACAGAATATCCCAAGGGAATCCACAGCAGCATGTGAGCCAGTGGCTATCACATTCGTTCTCACAGAATGTATCAAGACCTGGATGATGAATTACCAAACAACGGCTATAGAAAATAAGAAAAGAAAACCCCGGGATGAGTGCTGTTAAAAATACAAACACTTAATATTCAACAAAAGATGCTCCCTTTATGATAACCCAACAATCCACAATGCTATCTCCAGTCTGACAGCAACTTATGCAGATGCGCGCGGCTCAGCAGCGTTCTGCTGAATTGAGCTCCACTTGAAAAGTGTTCAGCAAGCAGGTCACATTGGCGTAGGCTGCCTGTTGTGGATGAAATGCTGAAATGCCATCCTCCAAGATGCTCTAAGCCTTATCACTCACCTAGCCAGCCTATAACAGCCTGTGATGGATGGGGCCAAATTGAACCTGCAGTCACCTATCCAACCCACGTTATTTAGAGAAAATAGGTAATCTGCTTTATCCCAGGGTTGGAATAATTCTTAACACAAAGCTAGGTTAGGCATTTACTGCTCATTTCCTGTCCTTCTAAGACCCAGTTGTAGATTATCGAGGCATGTCTGTCACTGTGTGAGATGTGGTCTGCAGATGTATGAATGCAAAGACAATGCAACACTGCAATGGCGAGTGTCATCCTCATCTAGAGGCGAGACAAGGCAGACGGGTAAAATTGAAAATGTGAGTGTCTGGCTAATGGCAGAGGAGGAGTGCTTGAGATATAATACCAAATCTATAAAGGACAATTTCAGGCCCAAAACTCCTGAGACTCAGGCGCTCAATCATGAAGTGATTCACTCGGATTGATCAAGGAGCGTTGTAATCACATGGGAATGTTACATGTGGCTCCAAGGATGGCTCGCAGAACTGTCAAGAGATTCAAAGCTGGATTTAATGGATTGGAGGAGATGTGCATGGAAATCATTTCAGAAGGTGCAAATAGAATCCTCAAAGCATTTTGCCAGCATTTAGCAGCTGTCCAGTGAAATTAATGTTCAGAACAGTGGAATTTGGAGGAATAAAGTCACAGTCAGAAAAACAGAGGGCTGGATTTTATTCAGTATTCTCACAGCAGAAATTCAAAGGGCCCAGCTCTCTGACAGAACAATCGGAAATCTGCAAATGAACCGCTCTGTGGATAACAGTCATATTAAGCATAAAGCCTAAATGCACTTGCAGATAACATGCTTTCTTTTATTTAAAGTGATTCTGGTTTAAAACTCAGAGCTCCCTCAGAAATTGAAATAAATGCTGCAAATGTGACATTAAATATTCATAACCTTTGACTGTCATCTCGCTCTTCCTGTTTGAAGATAAATGTGCAACAAAAAACTAAATCCGACATAATTATTCACATCTAATAAGTGAGAGTCCATGAAGGTGGATCATTATAGTATTATGAGAATTTTTTTTTTTTTTTCCAAGTAGCAGTATTACATTAGATATTAAGAGCTGCATAAGCTGCTCTTTGGATATATTATTTTTCAAAGCTCCTGAACACTGCCTGGTATAAATGCAGGTAGGTTTACTGCACTTTGACCATTTGCTTATTTTCCTCTCTTTTGCGCTCAGGGAACATTTTCACCTCCGTCAAATCATTGTCTCACAAAGCTTTTAATGCATTTCATAAGATTGCAGACAGATAGGGCCATTCACTTATAGGATTACGCTTGTGTGTGGGAAATCATGAAAGTAAATCTATGCCTTCAAAACTTTTGATTGAAGTTGGCGCTGCAGTGGTTTGATCTAAAACTTCAATCAAACAGCATCTTTATTCTGAAGTCTCAAGACAAAGCAAGCTGTGAAATCAGTCATATTAGGGCACGGCCTCTTCATGAAACCACGCAACTTGTTTTTTCCATTGCAATGATAATTTAACAAAACCATCAGAGGGGACTTATTAATCATTTCAAAAGACTTAACAAGGCTTTGCAAATTTCACTCTGTGCATTGAAAGGCTTTATCAACAAGCTTTTGGAGAACATTGACATATGAATTCTCAGTCTCTGCCTCAAGAGCGTGCATTACACTAATTATATCACTTTCAAGGAGTGACTGGCTGAGAAATATATCAAAGATGTTGAAAGGGGGAATGTGTCAGTAGTCCAAAAGGATATATATTGATACAAATACATCAGCCATGGACAAAAATCTGTTTTATTCAGTCCTCATCTACATGCAAATGTAGGATCATCTTGCAGCTTGAGACTTCAAGTGTTGAGGCTAAAAATTTATACGACAGCTACTTTAAGAGCTGTGTTTAGTTAAACCCTTTATCATATATGTGTAACATTTCTACAATAAAATATTAAATCACTCTTTCTTTTTCATATGTTTTGTTGAATTTTGTACCTGCATCGTTTTCAAAAATGTTCAAACTCAGAGAAATCTGTGATTTTATTTAAGGTGACAGTGCATTTCTTTTTGTTGCCAGTTGCTAACATCCATTTCAGAGTCAGGAAGGATGTCAGGAAACGTAATATGAATAAAAAACTCTTGAAGATGACCAGGCTGCATTGTGGGAGATTTTAGACTCCCACTGGGTGAAGCAGAAACCAAGAGAACAAGTTTAGTTATTGAAACTGTACCTGTTTCTTACTGAACGCTAATGACAGCACCGGTGTCAGAGGAAGAAAAGATTTTACAGCAGGAGAATTGCTTTCTCAGTCAACACAGCATTCACTGAGGAATTTAGTACTTCAGTTGGTACATTTGCTATCAGCACCGATTGGACATCCACATAAACTTTGATGTTTTTTGCCTTTCAAACTTTCAAAACAGTTATATAAAATCAGTCATAAAATCACATTCACGCAAAAACACATTTTTAATATTAATATGTTTGTTTTTTTCCTCACACTTGATCACTTGGCCCAAGAATATAGTGCTCATCATCATTACTGCTCATCATCACTTGCTTATGTCACATCTTCAATTCACAGTCACCAAAACCCTCTAAAATCAGGACATGTGATTTTGTCTGTGTTGATTTGTTATAGAGCAGCACAAAGTAAGGTCAGACAGGGAAACACATAATAACTTACATAGCATGAAAAACAAAATAGATTATATGTCTGGATTCATTTCTGTAGGGTTGGTGGGTTGATTTTTACATCACACATGCTGGTCAGATTTTGTAATCCTATACAGAGCACATATTTTTACCTCATCAGTAATAATTACAACAACATACCTCCTGTACTTAATTTCTATCCATGGTAATGTCCTTGTAATTTTAAGTGGATTTCTGAGCTGTTTCTGTGAAAAGAAATACTTGACCTTTTCACATTTTTATCTGTTCAGTGTGAATTATGACTTTTCTGTGAAGGGAGTAGAATATGTTTTCAATCATCCAACAGACAGAAACATGTTAATACAGACATACGAACCTATCTAGAAACCAAAACGGCAACTTTTGGCTCCAGAGTGTCCATTGCTATCACAGAGCCCAGTCTGCAATGTCTTTATAATTATTTCCCACCATCCTGTAAGTGCTTTGCATGGGGTTTTAGAGAAAATAACCCATAGACAGTCTATTAAATAGAGGACAGAGCCACAGCGACATGACCCATTGGGTTATAGAGTAGAGTTTTGGAGCACTGAGATTGGCATTATGGCTGTCGTGATCTTGTTTTATTTTTGAGCTACAAATGCTCCTATCCGGATGACACAGTGAAGTTGAGAAGGGTAAGTGTTGCTACCAACAATTGTGTGACATCTAGTAGACAACTAGAGGATGGTGTTGCTCAAACACACCCTTATTTATGCAGAACTTAAAGGCTTTATGAAATCTATGAGTGAGTCATATAAAAATAAATCCCCTACAGTTGTCATGAACAGGAAAATTAGCTGGAGCAATATCGCTTTTTGTACCTGACTCGAACAGTGTTTATCTCTGTTATAAATGTTGGCATTTTAATACAAGTTTCTGTATGGACTGAGCTGTTTTTGAGGTCAGCCTCTGTGACCTTTTAAGGAACAACAGATTGGATGTCATTGGTTTTGCATGTAGGCTATTTGGAAACCAAATTTCTGTGCAAAATTTTGTGCCTAGGCTACATCGTGTAGACACTGAAATATTTCACAGGATAAGTTAAAACCCTTGGTGGTGCTAAAGATGATTCAGGCGATCGCCATTCATCCTCTTTTGACCGTACAATAGATCCCATAGCTTTTGAGATATTTTAGGCAGCAGGACCTCCTGACTGAATGAGCAAGAGGCCAGCTTTACCACTGTTGTGGTTAAACAGTAAAATAATAAAATAGTTTGAGCATGCAAAGAGATGTCAGGGTTGAACTCATTAAATATGCATTCAGTGGATAACAGAATTTTACAAAGACCCTTCCCACATTGGACTCTTAAGCTTTGACTTGGTAACTATTTTTATTCTGAAGCATTTTTCTTGACAAACACTTAAAGCTGGAGCTTAGCTTGAGAGTTTAACATTCAGGTTACAGCATTTATGATCTCTTATCAGGAGCGAATCATTCTAGAGGTCATTTGAACTGCATGATGATGAAGCTTTCAAGTTGCTTCTGATGACCAGAGTTTTGGTTTTCTGTAAACTGATGATGCTTTAATTTCAAATTACAAAGCTGGCCGATTGCTATAAATGAATAATGAATTTCATCACCTACTGTAATATGAACACATCTCATCTCAGTGCAGCTGTGTGCATTATACAGAACAGGGCAGAAGCCTAATTACTTAGTTACAGCATTGGGGAGACCAGGCTAATCTCTTATGGGTTTCTCCAACAGATGTGTCCAATTAATGCCCTGTCTTTGAATGAGTTCAGACACGCAATGCTTGGGGAATTGCATTTCGAAGTAAAAGACACAGCCTCGTTTCTGCTGATTGACTTTTTAGGCAGTCTTAATCACAACTTTTCTCTGTCCAATCATACACAGAACTGATCTTGAATAACTGCTGAAATATGAACTGATCTCAAGCCAATTGTGAGTGTTAATGACCTGGACAGAGCAGATAGAGGCGGCAGATAAATCCCTGGTCAGAGTCATTACTACGCTGGCTGATTCACAGCTGGAAAGCTGCTTGGGAAATTAGACGTATGGGGGTATTATCTCGTTAAAATTAAAGAATAAAGAGGGAGCAGCAGTAAATAGAAGGAAGCTGAAGGGGGAGAAAAAGGCACATTAAAATGAATTCCTCATATTACTAATGAGTCGTGGTGGACAGGAGAGAAAAATCCCTCAATCATTCACCACTTGGATGCACAGGCACATGTCCTGTTTTCTTTGAATGAATGTGGGTTGAGAGGACCCTTACAGTCATAGAAGCAGAAGAGTTAAGCTTGGCCAGAAAACTCTAATAGATCTTTGCCACCGCTCCCCTGCCGCTCTGAGAGAAGCCTGTCCCATAGCATGTACATGCATTTAGGCTTATTTACCTCGATCTGTCCGGCTGGCTGATAGGCACGTCTCACTGCTGGAGATGCGACGTCGATGTCTGGCAACCCCTTGATCAAAGGGGTTTTGCAGTGTGGTCGGCACATTGCAAAGGATGACACAGAGGGAGAGATGTGCTGCAAAAGACAACAGGGACGCTAGAGAAACACAACATCCACATCCATTTATGACAGTTCGCTCTTCTATTTTTGTACTGTAACCTGGACTTGAATTATTAATCCTTACTTTGATCTGTTGGTTGATTAGCCCAATGACTCTGCCAGATAAATGTATTTTGAATGTCTCGACCATCATAATTAAAGAAAAAGACAGAAAAACATGCTAAAACTCCTTTGACCCTTTATTTTCTAAATTTTGGAAGCAAACTGGGATTAATGATATTGAAGCGTCCAGTCTGGCCATTATTATAGAGTAAAAATCCACAGGAAACTATAAAGATTCTGTATTCTAACTTACAACCTCTCTAGTTTGTATAGTGATGCTTGTAGTGAAATAAACCCAGAGCTTTACTAAATAACTTAATATTCTCTTGACAACTCATTAAATATTTACCCATGGCTTCAGCACAAATAGCAGCCTGGAAAATAAAAATCAGAAAAATATTTACATCTAACGGGTGCCTTTGTTCATGCGTGTCACATTCAAAGGTCACATCTGAAATGCAAAGCCGAAAGAAATAAGGCTGATCATTCCATTTCAGTCATCTGTTGATTGAATTGAACATTTTATTCAAGAGAAGTCTGTAAATGTAAAACCCCATTCTTCCAGCAAAGGCTAAACTTAGGATCTACAGCTGACAAGCACCAGTAGAGCATTTATAGAGCACAGATTGGCATTTATTTGAAACATTAACACACAGTACCAAGAGAAATACAAAAAAGCACTTCCAAATCAAAACACATTTGAACATCCAAAAAAGATCAAAGAAATCAGGAAACAGTCAAGTCCTCTTGAATTTCCTTCTGTATTTTCATAGTTTCAGCTCTGCACTTGATCGCCCTACACAGCAAATCTTCACCCATTACTCTGAAATGATCTAGTCTGCACTTTGGTGGTAGAGGGACTGGTGTCAGATGACAGCGCATGTCGAAACATTGAGGTTTTCACCCCCAAAGACAGCTGTGTGTATTCTATACATTCTGGTTTTTTATTGACCTCTGGTCTAATACATTGCTTATTAAAATACAGAGGCTATAAAAAATACTTTCTCACTAGTTCAGCATTAATGACTTATTCTTGTATATATTCATAAATAATTCAATACATAGATAAATAGATATTCTGTGTGTAGATTATAAACTTTCATAAAAGCATTTTCAGTAATACAGGAGTGACAATAAATGCCAAAATGCTCGAGGGTTGCTGTCCGACCCTGATGTCCGGTAGACTGGGTGAAAGGCCAGAGTTTACATGCGGCTTGGCGCTGGTATTGTGTGCCAATGTCCCCTCTCACCATGTCAGTCTCTAGCTTCGCTGGCACTCGTTCTTACTGCAGGTGGCCTGACGCTCAATCTGCCATGTGCCCTCCTCATATGTGCAGTAGCAGATTGTACACTCATCAATCTTCACCTCTCGGCCAGCTGGTATCACCGCTGTGTCGGCGTAGCAATTTGGCCCTGTGGGTGGTACGAGAAAAAACAGGAAAAGTAGAGCAGAATGGAAAACAGACCAAAGTGTTTCAAAATTGATTTTCAAATTGACCTTACATATTTTTAATGCGCTTCTTTTGTGTTGTCAGCACCATGTCACATTATCGAGGTCAGACCCTGAACATTGAAAATGCATGATTTGCTTTGCTCCAACATGCAGCTAGAAGATTGCTCTGTTTGAATTAAATGAACAGGAACTTAATGACAGGTCTTGCAATGTTTGTTTGCTCTTATTCTGCTCTGTGAACAGAAACACAGACCATGAAAAAATCCTCCTTATATGATGTAGGAGTATTTTTAAAGACAAAAAATACTCTGAGGTCGCAAAGTCTATGCTACTAGAACCGCCAAGGACACTTTCCAATGTGTAAAAAGGAGAGCACTGAACACACAATTCAAAGTAACATTCCTTTGTATAGCTCAAAGGATCCCAATCAGTTTTAAATTCCATGAATTCACAGACATCCTTGTCAGTCTAGACGCAGGTAAACTATGAACCTGTAAATTCTGCAGTAACGTTAATATTAAAAAAGAGAGAATATCTTCTTTCTCTTGCACATAAAAAAGTTGAGTTCTTGAACCAAAAAAAACACCTTATAGCCCAATTATAGGCTTAGTCCAGGGTTCAAAAAGCTACTTGTTCTATATGACCAGCAACTTTTTGTGGCCCATGTTAGCTAACGACTACAATAAGAGTTTGCAGTCGTGCTGTATAGGTAACATCATGAAAGAGAGTGCTGTGGTTATTTAAAGAAACCCAAAAAAGGTATCGACAAAGGTTACAAGATAAAAAAAAAGACTAGAGCCATTGTTACTGACTTGTGTTGAAAAAAAATACATCTCACATCGCTTGTTTGCCAAATGATCTAAATATTAGCCTTAGCTGGTTAGAAGCACTCTATATTAGAGTTTCTAACAGTCAACAACCATTTGGCATTGGCTACTGCAACTGCACAGAGCACAGAACTCAGAGCCCCTTTTAGGCTTAAGTTCATGTTATCTTCAATTCAGAGTTCAAATTGCTGTTTCAAGAAGCGGAAATATGTTGCTTGTGCTATTACAAGCTGAATAATATTACTGCTCTTGCTAATAAATATGTGTACGTATCATTTTATTAGTCCTATTTTTGTACCATTTATTAGGGCTGGGACTTTATCGCGTAAATTACGATTAATTAATTACAGAAAAAATGACGAGACAAAAAAATTAACGCATTTAAGGGCGGGTGTCCCATGTGCAGAAGCTCCATTCTCCACGCAAGTTCAACTCCGGCTCCGATCTTGTGCTGCTTGTCTATAAAATATAAAAGAAAATTTTTTTAAAAAAGGGGGGTTTGTTGGGTGGAAAACAACTACCAGGTGGAAATCTGGATGTGTCCAAGAAAGAATTTGCCTATCCAGAGCTGTTCCAGCCTCCACTACCACCTTAATGCCAAACACGTTGCGGCTAGCACAGACAACAAAATGACAAAAAATTTTGCTTCTCGCGTCAAATATTGATATGCAATTAATTGAGATTAATTAATTACAAACCCTCTAATTGATTAGCTTAATTTTTTAAATCGAGTCCCACCACTACTATTTATAATGTTATTTTGTAATTACATGACTGCATTTTGATAATGCTTCTATTCCAATGTAAGACCCAAGATAAAGTAGGGAAATGCTCTTAAAAAGTGCTCAACATTTTATTTATTAATCCTATAATTATACTCATTTATATATATATATATATATATATATATATATATATATATATGCGTGCTTATGAGAGAATGAGCAGAATATTTCCCGGCCACATATTTCTGTCCTGCACACATACTGATGAAAGAAAATCCTCTATGTTGATCTATAGTATGAAATAAAGGCCAATGGGATGGTAGCTAGTTTTTAAAGTAGGACAAGAGTTTTGTTATTGTTTTAGTACTTTTAGGTTCCATATCTGTTTCAATGACCACATTTCCATATGGAGCTTAGCACAGACAGCCATCTTGTCTTTTATAATTTTATGACATCCCAGCAAACTTGAATGCAGTCAGTCAAAAGAGGGGAATGAACACAAGAGACCAAATGTACTGGCCTTCATTTCTTCTCTCAGTGGAAAATGGGCTCTCATATCTAGGTTTCCATTGACTGTTTCCCAAAGTAGCTTTACAGGAGAACACACACACACACAGAAAAAACAATGGATACACTGGCATCAAGATTTGTGACCACGCTTCTGCTGGTGTCAATGGCCATTTCTGCCAGACTTTAAATGAGCATGAAACCAATGCTGATCACATTTACACATTAAATATGAGTTTTCACTGGGGTCCCTTTGAAGGTGGGATTTTCAGTTTCTGATATTTCTTCTCTATGTGCTACCAATCATGGATTGGCTTTGAATCTGCTAGAAATAGTTTGCTCTTCAGGTCGCTGAGTGACCACTTATGGTTGATGTAGAGCAGCATTTTCAAACTGAAAGACAGGGCTCCAATCATGAAGGAGATGCATCCTAGAACTACAGTAATTACATTGAGTCCTAAGGACCTGATTCAGAATTTATGCCCCCCACGCACTTTCTTGACTTGGGTTTCAGAAATTTAACACTATTTTTTAAATTTAAATATTGCAAGTTTGATTTAATTTGAGACTGACTACGCTAAAGGTAAAGCATAAATCTTGTTGAATGCTTCCCTACTCCATATGTAGTCATTCCAAGGTAAGGAATGCACAGAGTGGGAATTGTCCATAAAAACAAATTAAGCACTGTTACGCAGTGCTTTAATTTAGTACTGAAGTGCCCCCCAGGGGACTTTTTTATTATTTAGCAGGAAATTGAATCTCCCTAATGGAAATTTTTAATGTTGACGGCACTATATGTTTAGAACGGAGTCCTTTAAGTGGCCCAGAGATGTGCAAAAAATGAACTGTCACTAGGGTTTGGCTTTTTTGGAACCCCTTTCCATTAATCCAACATTGCATTTACAAAAAATGCACTTCCCAAGCTCGCAATACTAGGCATAAATTCCTGCTTGTATCATCTACAGCATTTACTTCTTTGGTACTCATTGTGATGGGGAAGCTTTTGTCTAGTGAAAGTGCCTCTGTCCACCAGTTGCTTGAAAAAAAATGCTCATAAATCATCCATTATCTCGCACGCTGCACGGCAAAATATAAACACTGCGGGAATTGCTTCCACAACATCAGGTATAGCATAACAATGGCAATTTCCCTTAGACTAACAAGGTCTTGAGCCAGTCTTTTGTATAATTAAGATGCTGATAAATGGGAAGTCTTTCAGCTGCAGCCACCACATTTCATTGGACGTCGGGACCCAGGAGGAGCGCGCTGGCACATCAATCAATGTGAACAGTTTGCCGAGGCCTGTCAAAATGTCAACCCTAACACATTTATAAGTCCTCAGATGAACACGCACACACCCAATCTGAATAACAACTCATCCTGTGGCCCAGACTGCTGTCGCTACTGATTCATCATCATTAGCAGCATTTAGAACAGAGCGTCTCAAATAATAGACGCATATGTCAAGGATATCCTTGGAGATAACGATGGAATAAATAATCCTGCATTTTTCAAAATAATAATACAGTAATACAGAGGTACATCTTCTTTGAGCTGTTATTGAATCACAACCTGTCAAGCAGCCATTCACAGTTGCATGACACTCATTTGTGTTAATTAATGCATGGACTCTGCACCACTGTGCTTACTCATTCCTGTCACCCTATCATTTTGCCATTCATATAACACCCACCTTTTTGTCTCTGCTTTATTAATATAACATACCCCCGTCTCTCCATCACTCAGTCTTCCCCTGCCTCTCGCTCTCTGTGGTAGAAAGAGATTTTTATAGGCACATCAGGCTTCACAAGAGCTTTTCAACACTCCCGAACATGCAGAGACAAATGGACCGTGCATGTGCATGAACAGTTGGACCCAAACTGTCACTACAGCATGTTGGAAGCTGGCATGGGCAGCGTGTGAAAGAGATAGCCATTAGCACCTGTGGCTTTTGGCTCTAAAGCAGCTCCAGATAATGGATGGGGAAACGAGGACACATCCCAGTCATCACACCACTTAATTCTAAAATGTTAAAAACTTGCAGAGCTCCATTATAAGGTAATGGAAAGAGGAAAATAGCAGAGATCACTCATCTTAATGCATTTCTTGAGTACATTTGCATTATAAATACAGAATAAAAATGACCTTGCTTTGTAAAGACAGGAAGCGGGATAACTTCTCGGGAAAAGATGATGATTTAATAACAATATCAATAATTTCTCTCAGAGATGCTGCATGAAATGGATTTGGACCCTTAAATATGAACGGTCTCAGATTAAAGTAGCAGACAGTGAGAGTTATAAAAGCACCACCTCATATTGCATTTTTGTTTGCATATATTGTCTCCAGCTACTGTGCCAACTGATAATCTTTGTGGCTGAACAACCCAGCTGCACACAAGTAGCACGACTGTCACGACCAATGTCCTTCACAGGGACAAGCCACAAAACCTTGCCAGCCATCACAGCAGTGTCCAGATGACAGACTTTCCTTGCAGACCAACCTCATAAACAGTATATTTAAAGCTTTTTGTTCAGTTTGGTTCCCTCCCATTACTCTATTGTTAAAATGTATTTGCAAGTCACATCAAAATTGACTTTTGTCAAAAGATAATATAGAAAATAACACATAACAAGCAGACGGCTCAGGGATTTTGCTCTTCTCTAATTGTAAAGACCTAATGTGACTAATCATTACCTTCATTTCAGTGACCTTTCTCTCCATATATCATAATTAGAATTCTAAAGTCCAGTAATGAAAAATGGCCTTTAGATAATGAATAACAGCTGCATGATAAAAGAGTTAAGGCAGAAAGTGAAAAAAGGGAAGACTTTTTTTTATCTTTTGTGACTTTGTTAGATGAGGCAGAATGTCCTACTTTCCCTTTCCAGTACATCTAAAAAGTGAAATCAGTGTACACTTTACAGTCAAGTTGAACCCAAGTGAGGAGGAAAGCTGCACTGACTGTGTTGTTTCCTGTCTGCAGTCTGGCACCATGCAAGAACTTGAGGATAAAGGTGCGAGTCGGTTGACACTGAATTATTAGATTTGTAGGTTTTATTTACTCGAGGTTCTGTTGATTGTAGTCTATGCATCAGTAGATGATGGAACATGTTACACCAATCCCAATCCCTCCACTATGATCCCAGATCATATACTGTAACCTCATTCCAACAGCATACTTATGCAAGCAAATCCCCACTCTAACACAACCCCAAAGTCAGTAGAAGAGCTGAGAGAGGTGTATGAAGAGCTCAGAGGGTCTCTTAGACTATGTGTGCATATAACTTTTTTTTTCTTTTTTTTTTGC
Source organism: Acanthurus leucopareius (assembly GCA_029814765.1). Lineage (NCBI taxonomy): Eukaryota > Metazoa > Chordata > Actinopteri > Acanthuriformes > Acanthuridae > Acanthurus > Acanthurus leucopareius. The sequence goes on along the minus strand of JAQMCX010000003.1, from coordinate 6,430,779 downwards.
AAAAGGCCTTTAGCAGGTGCTGGGATGAAGTGTTTGTGCGGTGAGAAAAAATATGTTGCTCATGGGTATTGTAACAATGACAAATGATTCATAAAAGCTGGGTAGCCAAGTTAACACTGTGTTAACGGTGGGGTCGACTTCACAGCTTCAAGCTTGAAACACAGAGTGATAAAACACAACACTCAGTAGCAACACTAAGTGTCAGGTTGGTCTGCTTCAACGAACAAGCTTTTCTATCTCTGTTATAATGTTTTTGGTTTTCCTTTTTTTGTTTACAAGGGTGACAAACCCTGCCCCATCTAACATGTGATTGGTTGTTCTGAATGAAGAGGCGGTGAAGAAATTGAGTAGAAGCACCAAGAGCGGCTGCGCAAAAAAGTCTGAGCAATCTGTAATATTGTTATGTCACACATGCCCCATGATGATGTGACACTACAGCTAATCCAGCAACAGCCACATGCAACCACTGATGCAGGTTCATAGTCCCACAATCCAAATGGTATAAGACATTCTACCAGGCAAGGCTGTCCATTAAGAAATGTCTTGTGATACAAAGACTATTCAATAGATTTCTCACCACATATGTACCAGGACCTTGGAGTTAAACATGCTGATTTCAGACAAAGGCTGAGACTGCTCATCTAGAGCAACCAAGACACACCTATGGAAATCATCAGCCAAGTAATGCAAACTATGAGTGATGAGAAGAAGCATTAGTGCAGACTTAGCCAACTCTCCTGTCAAAAGATGCTCAAAGTCCAGATATGGAGGAGGAGGAGATTGGCAGAGTAATGAAAAAATGGGTCATAGCAGCAGACAATTAAAACTACAAGAATACACAACAGCCTCTGATCAACAGGGTGTTAAAAGTGGACTAGGTTTCATGGAATCAGCATCTGGTCTTTGCTAAGCTTGAGCCTGAGACCAGTGCACAGCCTCATCATAGCAGGTAGGCCCCGTTCCTGAGAGACTACCAAAACAATCCAAGGGCATTAAACGACAGACACATGGGGCCCTATCGTACATTTCTGCCCGGCACAAGCGCAGGGCGCATGGCGCAGGGGTTTTAATTTATTCCGGGGAGTTTCCAGGTCAATCCTTGCCACCTTGTTCCAGGAGCAGCAGAGAAATCCTGCTCTTCCCCGCCCAATGCGCCACTGGCACACAGCGGATAGTCCTATCAGAACAAATCGGAGAATCCGCTCTCAGTGGCACAGGCGTATTGCTATTGTACACCTGGTACAAATGTAAACAGACGGCTGAACTACAAGGATTTATTTATTATTTCATTCATTCATTCATTTATTTCGCTGGACAGGGACAACGCTTAATGAATGTATTGTGTCAGACAGCTCTCAGCGAATTCCCCTTGAAGTCAAATCGTTTAGAAAGCAAACATTTCCATATGTTGTCACATCTATGTCTACTATATATTTTCTTTGGCAAACGTGCACATATGTAGGAACGCACGCAGGCCCACACGCACAAACCTAAAAATTAAATTAATTTTGTGAATAGAATACATGTGGTAATTAATGGTTGAATTAATTCAGTCGCTTGTTGATATTAAATTCAAACAAAGAAAGGTGATTCCATTCCTCCATTCCGCCTTCATTCTCAGACCTCTCACCCCTTGGCACACAGACCTGGCGCAAGTGGATTTGCTATCGTACACTTGTGGCAAAAATGACACTTGCACTGGGTGTATAGTAGCAATGACACCTGCACCACTGGCGCACTGCATTTGCCTGGGTGTACAATAGGGCCCATGCTCTTGCATGTGGTTGGTGCCAACTGTCATCCTTCAAGAGACCAAACGCCCTTAGCTTATCATACAACTGCTCTTCCTGGTCAGCCAGCTGTCACTAACTAGCTTTTACTTTTACTGTACTTAAAGAGATTGTTGAGAGTCGAGAATCCTCTGGTGATGACGTATTAGTGCAACATATTTGTGATGATAAGAGCGGAAGTCCTGGCCCCTGGAAACTACTAACATCCAATGACCTTATGTCAAGTTTCCTATCTCTAACCACTCAGGCATGAGTTCAACCTTCCAAGGAGGCAGCCAGGTACTGCTTTGACATGCTACGTACCATCTAACATGTCAACATGGTCGTTAAAACAGACGCAGATCTCAAACTAATAATAGTAACAACAGCAGACATAAACAACTATACCTTTTCTAGAGCATACCCCCACACGCATCCATACCCACACCCACAAACACCGCTACCCAATATAAGTCATTTGAGTACTAGGTAACAGGGTAAGGAGGAAAACCTGAGTCTGGGGCTTTTTTGTGTGTGAAAGGTGGTGACAATGGATGTATTCCTTCTCTGCAGGTCACACAGCAGTGCATAATGCATCAATCCCAAAACCACTTTACAGAGAGGTAAAACAGTACAATCAGGATGGATTGTTAAGTCTGAAGTACCCAATGCTGCTCTTGTTGTATTTGAGAAGAGGAACAACAGTGGCTCTTACACCAGTGTATTGATTACTGACTCCTAAATAACAAAACATTGCCCACCCAGCTCACTGAAAGGCTGTTCTTTGATGCAGGGCAAGGCATATCCCTAAGGTGTTATTGCCAAGGATCAAGGTACATGACAGTGTTCACAACTCCTTGAGGGCTGTAAGAGTAGGTCAGAATACCATTCGGTTTATTGAACACATCAGCAGCATTTTAAAGGAGCATAGAGGAGATACTCAACACACAAAGAGATGTCAGAGCCATCCTCTACCTTGATAACCTGCTTTGCTTTCCAGATGCTCTGATGAACATGCACAAGTGCTGTGCAGAGTTCTCATAGCTCTCCAAGGGGTGAGACTGAAGCCAGAGAGGTGTGATTTTTATTCCAAAGAGGTCCAATAAAAATGACACCACAGGCAGTTGAGGAGGTCAAGCAGTTACTTGTATTCCTGAGTTATTATTAAAACATACAGGATGTGCAAGACTTGTCACGCATGGCCAAGATCCTGTGTGACCAGCTTCAGATATCCACAGCAATCCTCCCAATCCCAGGAGAGTTAAATTAGCAGAACATTGGGTAGTCATGCTTCCAAAACCCAGTCTTCTGGAGCGCTCAGATCTCACTCATTAGTTTGCACTACATGCAGGGGCTTCTAAAAAAGGTCTTGGTGCCATACCAAACAAGGATGGAAATATGGTAAGAACGGTGGAGTGCCAACAGGGTGACATTGCCTATGTGGCAGCCCTCAATTTAGCATTCCAAGGGCAACCTCACATGCAGCCTCTGCCGTCAATTAGTCACAACGAATCAGTGAGAGCATAGAGCAGGCCCTGCGTCTGGAAAGGTTACAGAGTTAAAGAAAAAAAAAACACAACAGAAACTGAGTACAACAGAGGCAAAGTTGAAAAATGCACATGCAGGCTCTTAAGAGAATAGCACAGGTTATACAGAGAGAATGGGTCATGCTACAGGAACACCCCAGGCCAAGGACAACTGGTCCTTCCTGCCACCTGCCAACACATAGCTCTCACCTATCAACACAACAACATGGGCCCTGAATAATCTTGATTCTTCTGACCTTTCATAAAAAGAGAAATTACATAGGTACATAGCATTTAGTGCTCTTGCATTAAGCAACCTCACATGAATGAGCACCCATGGGCAGTGTAAAAAACCAACAAACTTGCCCCTTGAACTCAAAACCACTGCACCACATTCACACACATACACCCCAGCAGAAACAGAGCTGGCAAGATAGCTGCTGATCGACTTTTCAATGATTTAATCTCCAGATCCCAGATCCCAAGCAAACTGCAACGTGATCAGCACCAGAAGTTTGAAAACATACTGTTAAAACTCCAGAACTTCTCCATATTATTCCCAATGCAACCTCTAGACCCAAGAAGAGAAAGAAAATCAGAGGACATCCTGCCCTATTCTATAAATGCACACAACAGCACAAATTGCAAAGGCCAAAACCAGAAAAATGATTGGGGCATATTGAAGTCCAAATGCAAACAGCCAACAATCAAGCTCCAAGAGAAAATGATTTTATGATAGAAAGTGGAAAGTTGTGACTCCTTGAATCCCCAAGAGTTGAGATTAACCTAAATCAAAGTGTTTCCTTTGAGTTACAAAACAAACCTGACAGAGTGAAAAAAAACACCAGAGAGAGACAATCCTTGCTGAACCTAAACAAGAAAAGGAAAATGTCATAACGGGGAACAAGGAATTCACAGTAAGAATAAACATGACATGAATGGGCCTCAGCCTAACAATGACTAAGAGATACCTTAAATAACTCACCAAGAGAAGAATGTACCAGGACCTCATCCTCAACACCAAAGCCCTCTCAGGCAATCTACGTAATCTAAAATGACCTGGCTAAATTTTGAGACTACTACCAACTAGCTGAGTTTTGTGTCATTGTGAATACAGTTAGAACCAGCCAAAATATTGTACTCACCTGTGTGAAGATGCCTAAAATACACATATTGGCGACAGTCCTTACTTACCTTTGAAATTCTTACATTTTCATTACAGTTGGATTTTATACATTGTTCTCAGTGAAATGGTTTACATAAAAACAAAGCATTTCAGTGTTGAGATTAAGTTCCCAACCAAATTATTTTCACATTTGTTGTGGAAGAAGCCTTAATTTATGAGGACAGAGAAGAGCAGAACTAATAAGAGTGGAACCAATGAGTCCAGGTGGTGTTGTACCCAGGTTTACCAACATGATTTACTGGAACCTTCAGTCCTGCTCTGCCTCCGATTTACTTCACCACCTTCAAGGCTACAATTCCTACTGCCACTATCAACTGGACAGGCCTGGGACAAGAGTGACTTCACCATGGAAGTTCATGTTTTTGTTCCTGTTAAGATGATCAATAAATTAGCACATTGGTAAGCTAGTGCCTGTGGAGGTTCGACAGCAGCCAGCAGGACAGTCAGAGTAAGACCCTGCAGTAAGTTGGTTATAGTTCTCAGAATAGATTGGCCTCTAGACAGGTGGCTTTTATTTTCCTGTTCGCAGATCATTTGTTTAATTTTTATGTGCAACACAAAATCAACGGGGTGTTCCGGTGTATAGTTATTATTGTTGTTTTTACGTTCTTTGTTTTTTAAAATTAATATAGGGACTGTGGTCAGGGAAGGGTGGGATGCTAAAATATTCTAGCTCTTCATGCGGTTTTACCTCGCTGCTGAACTGGTGTCCGACCTATCGTTTACTCCGCTTTGATATTTTAACATCTCATTCTGTGAATTAAGATTTATTTCATTAAAACCAGAGTTTGAGATTGTTGGAATAGTGGAGAGATAAAAGAAGTTGGTTTTGGTAAGTTTTATTTTCTTGTAGTCATTTAAATTAAGAGTGTTGCACAATGATGAATAGACTTTTCCCTTAAATAGAGTTAAGCGGACTTAATGAGCACAACAGCTGTTTCTAAAGAATCATAACCCTTAACGAAAAGGTCTAAGTCTGTTGAGGTCTTTCCAATACTGTTGTCAGACACATAAAAACTATGTCAGCCTGTGAGTGGCAAAAACAAGCACTTTTAGGGAAAGTATAAATACGGTCAGAATTGCCCAAAAGGGTTTCATTTCAGTCACCTTCCAGCACCCAATGGAGGGGATCTCCTACAATATTGACTGAGAATATAACATAGTAAAAGATAGGCTATCTTTTGAATGAATGAACCTGTTAAAATTAGCCTGATTAGCCTACTGACTCTAGCCAAACTTCAATTTAGCCATAAGTTAGCTCTAGCTAACTTTGTCAACCAATGCTTCTAACTAGTTGCTAATCAGACAAGATTTCTTTTGAAGATGGTTTGTCTATGAAGGAGCCTAATCCAAAGTTCAGTTTATTTAATTGTAACAGGACTGTTTATTTAGGTCTTTATGTCTAATTCCCATTGTTGTTGTTGTTGTTGATAAATATATTGAAGTCAAATTTCAGTTTGAAGCTTTGTTTTGAGCTGCTCCTGTTAGCCCTGTCAAAGTTACAGTGTTAATCCAAACTCAATACGTCCTGACCATTGCATTTCAGATTAAAAGGCCTCTAGTGTGAACAAAAACCTTTCATTTCTTAACAAGGCTTTACTGTGAAAGATTTGGAGGAACGTGTCGTGAAAAGCTAATGTTGCCTCGCTCTCTCCTTCACCCTACAAAACAGCAGACTTACCAAGAACACTGTCTCTTAAACCTTTGTTTAAGCATGCACTGAGTGGCGCGGATGGCTGGTTTTTGTCGTAATCCATGAAGTTAGTTGGTGTAGGAATGCAGGAAATTTGTTTAAAACCCCCCAGACCCCCCGCCGATTTTGTTTCTTTCCTAGTTTTCTTCCTCATTTTAAAACATAACCAGGCGCCCATGAATATAAACAACTTCCCTTTCACTTGAGTGTTTTTTTATGTATTCCTTTAAAAAACCTGCCACATCTTAAAAGGCCCTCTATGAATCATGCCTCTCTTAATTTAAATGAGTCTCTATCCCTCTTGGCAACCATGCTAACATGTCCCGTACTGCTCTATTTGAAGTGATTTTGGCTCGGGTTCAGACTGTTTATCACATCCCCCCCAGATTAGTGTTGACCCTAATGTCTGAGTCTTGAAGAGCACCACTTGTTTCCTCACGCGTTGCCAAGGCGATACCCTGCAAGAGCAAAGGACAAGAGGGAGGGAGCCACAGCCGAGGTACCAAGGAAAAGAGACTTCTGCTGCATTGATTTTTTTTTTTTTCCCTAAGCATTCTTCAAAAGCATATGCTGAGAAAAATACACTTGGCTAAGAACTGACAACAAACACTGTATGTCTTTTACACCTATAGCACATGTTGTGGAAAAATAACACTTCAAACAGGAAAAAAAACTACCAAGGTATAGATGTTTCCCCTTTACAGGTTATGAAACATTTTAATTGCCATGTGTTTCAGTGCTTTGAGATAATGAGTAAAAAATGATGAGAACCTGCCTCCATTCACAGCTGTTCTTTGATATTCATGAACAACTGTCTGGGGTGGATGTTAGCGATACCTCTCACTTTCATCTTCCTCCCTTGGCTCTTCCCCAAGTGTCTCCTCGCATACAGGCTGAATAACACATCGGAGACAGGGTGCTCTGCCATAAGCATTGATTTTGCATGCCTGAAAAGGCCACGATAATGTCTGTGCATATTTGATGAACTTATCAAACACTGAAATACTTCATTGTGATTATATCAATGATGGAAATGGTAAAAAGATGGGCTGTTAGATGAGAAATAAGGCTAAAAGGCAGCAGGGATGACTTGTTGCATTAAAAATCAAATTTGAGGGGTTTTTTTCTCTCAACAGACCTGAAGATTCAATCTTTCACCTCATTTGTTCCTCTGTTTCTTGTTTTAATACTTCTTCGGTCTAACTCTTGAACTCTAAGACAGTTCTCTCCCCCCTATGATAGCATTACACATCTGGATGGGTATTTAATTCTTTCCCATTAATGAGCTGAGCTTTGATGTGACACTTCAGATGTTTCACGGCCCCTGTGAGGTCTTAACATCTGTCTACACTTCAAGCAACATCTGCAGACAAGACAAACAACACCACCTGAGTGGGAACTCTGACAACCTCCAGTAACTTTATTTTACATCATCAGTAGTTCATCTTGGAGCTACCACAGTGGCGCCGTCTCATATTGAGCACTGCATGATCAACAGCGGCGAGATGGAAGTTGACAATCAATATTCCTCATCATTTAAATCACAGCGCCTGAGGTACCTGGCAAAGGAGCATCATGAATAAAAGACAAAGTGAAAACCAATGTCTAATCATTTTGATATTGATATGAGCTGAAGGAGGCCCAGTGGTGTCATACAGAAAGATGTCTCATTTACTTCTGTTTACATCCCATTAATGCACCTTTCATTTATTTATGAAGATGTCCCCTATAATTTATTTTTTAAAATGTTGTCTATTATGTATAGTTCAAAGTGTGAAGTCTAGCATGAAATTAACCACAATTGGAAATGAAATCATGTTAAGTGACAATTAAAGACACATGTTTTTGATAGACTCTTCCCTGACAGAGACCTCCATTATTTTCAGTAGGTTGAAGGTGACCGGAGTGTGCAGTGCGTGACACCCACAAACATGTTGGTGGTTGCAGAGAGTGTTTACAGCTCATATTTACAGTCCTTTTTATCAGAATAGAGCTAGAAATATTCCCTGTTAAATAAAAGGTTGTGAAACCCAGAGACAAGCAACAAAGACACTCGACTCTGCTTAATTAACAGTCGGAGCTCTGATATTCACAGCTATCCTAAATATGTGAAAACACCAGCAGGAGGCACAGAAATGAGAAAGGAAGTCTCAGAAGAGATTGGCACCAACCTAAAATATTTATTTTTAGCATAAAAAAATCTCACCTGCTGCAGCTTTAAAAAAACACGGTAGCCTGACTGCTGCACAAATGAGGCGTAAATACTGCCAAAGGCTATTTCTGCATCTTCATAAATACCACTCTGCTCCTGTAGATTACTCTGAAAGAATGCAGGACCGAGTTGACAGAGGCTGCATGACGTTTTGGCAAAAGAATCCTAATTTTAGCAAAGAGATGCACAGGTCCATGTGTTAAAGATAAGAATATAAATGGGTAAGAGGGGCAGTTTAGACATGCAATATTTTGTTTTTTAATAAAATTTAGGGGCTCACTTTATTTTAAATAAAACAGTCATACTCAAAGTAGCAGATATCAGGAGATTCTAACCATCCAGTGACTATATAGGTCAAGCTCCAAAAAAACACGGCCCACAATTCCCATAATGCCACTTAACAGTGTTTTTCACGGAGCTGCAAAGTTTGAGTACCTTTTGGACTCTCCTGTCTCTGCATAAATGAGACCTGGTTTGCTGAGTGAAAGATGGCTCAGGCAGACCTAAAATCTCTTGGATGCATCAACAGTACAAAAGATGAACAACTGTAAGAAATGTCTGGCTCTGATATCAACGGCAAAACTTGTGTACATAGACATTAACTACAACTCTCTTGGTGCGTTTCAGCAAAATAAAGATTAGTTTAAAAAAAATCCTGAGAAAACAATATGGAACTTCAAGCAATTTACTTTTGCATTTAGGGATCATTTTTGAAATAATTCAGAAAATTCAACAGTAAAGGCCTCTGAACAACACTGATTTCTTCATTTTAGTTTTTTTCTCCACAGCAACGGCAGCCAAGACTCATGGGAACTGGAGTATTTACAACTGTTTGCCATGCCAAACTGACACATGAAACATGATTTCTCAGAAACAGAGATAAAACTATTCCACCATAACATAAACTATGTGCACTGTTTAATTATTATTTTCATGTAACATGAAGATTTAACTACAAGAAACATTTGAAATGGGAATTTAGAGTGGGTTTACAATAATTCCAGAACCAGTGGCTACCCTCTCTTCACAGTGGCTCTCTGCCTGGTATAAATCCTACATATTTCAAACTTCACACCCCCAGTTTATAGCTCAGGTTTAGAAAGCTCCTCCAGAGCAAAGCTGAGTGGTTCTCCTCCACATGAGTAAAGCGATGTAAACTCTGTGTAGGGTTGGTTTAACCACAGTAACAGTAAAATTCATTGTAATGTAAGTCTTTCTAAATCAAACTGAGACAGTGTTCGTTGTGGTTTGGTAACTTGGCATCTTAGACATAGTAAGCTCTGTTTATTGAATGGTAATGTGTGGTAATCTTATGGTAATCAGGACTGATGCCATCTTAAAACTGAAAATCCTCATCGGCTGAATGAGCCTGTGGATTTGGTGGGAATTTTGAATACAGATGCACGCTCTCTACCGTCTGCCACATCCCTGCACATACTGCACTGTGTCTACATGTGTCTCTGAGAGTGATGTATCTGTGAATGCAACCCAGCAAATCCACAGGGCATTTCACAGGAGAAAATATGGAGCACTGCCCAAACTCTGCACAAAGCACTCTCAGCATGATCAATATGTGCATAAATAAAAAGTGGGTGAACAGCAAAAAAGAAAATGGGAACAAAGGACCGACATGTATTTCCTAAGATTACAGCAAGCAAATATTAATAGAATGAGTAACGCTCCCTGACTACCAATGTTTTCAACCTGTTATCTCTGCAGATTGAGGGAGAGGCTTTTAATTTGATTGGAACAAACTCTGATTGATAACTAGTCATAAACATTCATTACATACAAAAGCTTATGTTAATATTCCTTCATAAGGCTAGAATTGCATTTATGTGGCCTTCTAGATTTAATCATAATGCATGGTAGCATGTATGGCAGCCATGTGCTTAATAAGGAGCATTATGGACTTCTTTTCCCTTTTTTATCCAGTAATTTTGTCTAACTGATATCAGAGTTTAACATTTCTCTTTTGAGGATAAATCTTTATGCAACACAATACATCCATCCATTATGTGTAACCACTTATCCTTTGCACGGTAGCAGGGGACTGGAGTGGATACCAGCCAATCTTTGGCCAGCGGCATGTTACATCCCTGATAGGTCGCCAGTTCATTGCAGGGCTAACACACACACACAATAAACCATTCACATTTGTAGTTGACTTACAGGCATTTTTAACCTAACCTGTCTTTGGAGTGAGAAGTGGAAGGAAACTCATGCAGACACAATGAGAAAATGCAAACTTCACACAGAAAAACAGGGTTTAAACCCAAAATGTTCCTGCTGCGCACCACCATGCTGCCCATGCAAGACAGTTGTTTATTTTAATTTCACTCTCTCACAATTTATTTTTAACTCTCTTGCGTTTCATATGTAAATGATCAGTTTCAACAGAATTAAAACTAAAATGTTTTGCTTGCAGTTTTACTCAAAAACTTTTACAGTACTGTTGTGTAATAGGTGGCTCATACAGACCAAGTATTTTTATGTGCATGGTACTGTGCATCCTGTCTCCATCACATTTATCCTTTATGTAGATTGCTCGCTCTTGTTTCTAGCAGACAGCCTGCGCCACTTTAAGATTCCAAGTCAGAGATACATATCGCAAGTCATCATTCTTTTTGCTGAAGGAAGCAATGTTGCTGACATTGCCATGTTGCATTAGAGTCACACCAAGAAAACAAGGGGACATAATCTAGGACATGCTGTCTAGAATCATCCGAAACAACTTCAGATAATCGACTCTGAGCCGCAGAATTCCTTCCTCTCAGACGAACCAAAGTTCTCAAACCAATAGGATCACAAACTTACATCGCGTAGCTGCGAATAATGCAAGCAGACGTCAAATCTCTGTGTAAGACAGTGGAGGGAGATTCAGAACATACACTACAGCCTCCATTAGATGAATTGATTAATGGAATGAATTAAGGACAAACGGTACACATGAGAAAGCAGAAACAGGCCACAGACTCATAACTGATTGGCCACATTTTTAATGTAACTTCATGGAAATTGATCTCATTAATTCAAATATGCACTCTGATAAGGCAAGAGACTGCAAACGCTGCAGTGTCAGTGCAGCATGCTGTGTGCTCTGCGTCAGCAAAATAAGTGTTGCGCTACCTTGCCCTCATAACTCCTGTTGAGGTGCCCTTGAGCAAAATCCCTTGACCCTAGTCTGCTCTAGTGGAGCAACCCAGCAGCAGCCAGCACTGGAACACTCGTACTCATTGTACTGGAGTAAAGTATTCAGTCTGATGTTGTTAAAATTGTCTTGACTCACCACTCTTGCAGATTGGGCAGCACTGATCCGGTTCATACTCCGGGTCCACACACTCTGTCTGCGGGCACGCTGCCACAGAACACAGCACCTCTCCACTTGGCTCACATCGGCACTTCTCACATGGAGAAACCTGGGTGGCAGGAGAGAAATGGTAATTAACACCCTGATAAACAGTTCATAAACACATACACAGCCACGCAGACAACAAAGAGTCATCTCCTCTTAATTAATTTCTTGCTCCTCTCCTTTTTCACTGCGTTGTCTCTCTTCAGCTATCTTTGTCTCTAAAACACACACACACACACAAGCACACACAAAAACACTCCTGCCTGTCTGGTTTGTTCAAGGCAGTGCGCATTCAATGTCACAAAGCTACATCTATACGGAAGTCTCATCCGTCTTGACTTCATTGCCAATGAATGCCTCATTTTAGTGAGAGCCAAGTCGAGAATTGAACTTTTCTATCCAATCAGGGGATATGGAAAAATCAATAGCAGTGGGAAACAAAAGAAAGATGCTTCCAATTTTCTTGGTGTGTGAACAAGAACGTTCAAAATGACTGAGCTATCCAAGTGTTTCCATATGTTTCCAAATAGAACAAATGTGGGACAAGGCTATGACTGATGATATAGAGCTGGAATTACATCCAGCTCCTACATTTCCAGTAAAAGGCTTCATTTAACAGCTGCTTGTATAAAGTCATACACCTTTAGACTTAACAAGAGAGCAAAGGTTAATTCTACCAGCATTGCTGTAGAATGCAGATGCTTGCGCCTCCGCATGGCACTCCACTGTGAAAAATGGAGCGAAGCAGCACTTAGTACAATGCCCCAGAACTAAGCAATCAAGCATAAAAACCTGCCTGTTGCTAAGTTTCAAAGCACCTCCCTCCACACCACACAGCACAAAGGCTGACGTATGCCACTTGTGAAAGTAGAGCTTTCTGTAGATTTCCCTCAGCACAGACTTGACATAGAGCTGTCTGTAACACCTTGAGCTAGAGGTAGAAAATCCCATATTAGCCTTAACCTCCTGCTGAGACACTCACAGACATGAAGCGACGGATTAGCAACTGGAAAATGTAGCATCATATAAGAGAAATAACACTGACACTGTAGCGCAATCCTGAGTCTAGCTTTCCAAAGAAATGTCAGAAGACGAAACCTAAAAAAAATTTGATGGTGTGTCTCTTCACTAATACCTACATGAGGCAGTGTGCTCTGCAGAGTTGTAACACTACTAAAACTGTAACCCTATCATGTGCATCAACAAACTGAATATGGAAACTGTGCTGAAGCTGCACTGCTAAAATTCAGCCTCCGGTAATACTCAGGCAACGTGTGAGAAAAAAGACAAGTGCTGACCTTTGCCATTATAAATCTGCCTGCCTGCTCACTCGCATGCTGCAAGGCAGGGTAACTAGTTTCTGTGTAGTGCCTGTGATGTACTCCATTGAACAGCAGGGAAAGTTCTGTCAGCACTTCTTTGTTAGATCATGTCAGTATTGAGTGAATGCAGGTAATGGGCTCACCTTAAACTCTTCTAGAGAGGCGTATATCTTGCCGCGAAACTCGCAGTAGTTCTTTTTCTCCTTGCACTGCGGGCAGCATTGGCTAGTGTCCACTTTGATGCAGCGAGGGTGAACCTTAGGACATTCTGGCTTGGTGCACAGAGGACCCTCGTCTGTGCAGAGGCAAGGGCACGTCGAAGGGCCCGGGGTGAACTGCTCACCAATGGAAAACACAAAGCCGCTCTCATCCATGCAGCCTTTCCCCCTGTAGTCTGGGTAGGCGTACTCATCGATGGCATCCAGGGAGAGGGTGACGTCGCTGGTGGGGCCCTCGTCTATTTGATTCAGGCTGTTCTGTTCACTCCACACCTCCTGGGGCTTCGCACCCTTAGATCCAAGAGTTTGGGAGCTGGGGTTCGGCCTGGTGCGGCTCACAGTAGTCCTGTTGGGGCCCAGGGCATTGATTTCCTCCGGCTGCTGCTGCTGAGCGCCATACCCCAGCGGCTCCTCTGGGGCCTGCTTGTCCTGATGTTTGTCCTCCCTGGCCTGGGTCAGCACCCTTTCCAGGCGTTCGCGGCTCACTGGTAAGGTCGCAATAGGATTACACTGAGCGCCGCTCATCAGGACCGCAAGAACAAAGAGAACTTCTGCTGTCATGGCAACGGAGTGCAGCATCTCTCCCCACCACCAGTGAGGTGGGAAAACACCTTGGCTCACATAACACACTTCACATCTCAGGTGTGAGCCAGTCCATCTGGAAAGAGAAAATTAAACTGGGGTTATGTGCTCGGCATTTTGTCACTTTTTATCCCAGGTGTGGAGTTTGTCTCATTCACATCTACAACAGTGCAAGAAATTCAGGCGCCTCTAGATCGCTGCTCCATCATGTCAAACATCCTGCTGAGTGTGACGCAAGTCTGAAGGATCAGTGAATTGGATCATCAGGACAGGGAGTATTCATAGAGCTGTGTTAGGAAATCGATACTGCTTCGTACTGTAACACCTCCTTGCATCAATCGGGCCCAGCAGTGACAGAGTAAGAGGAAAATAGCCAAAGAAGGCCTTGAATTTAACACTTTTAAGCTCCTGCTCCTCCTATGGAACAAAGGATTGGGATCAATTTCTGCTTTTTCTTTTAAATGAATCACGGTCAACTTTACAAAAGGAGAAATTGATTTGAAAATAGAACATAATTCTAGTCTGGAAAGATGAATTTACTATAGCTGACAGAAGTAGCCATATCAATTTCAAAATAAAGCCAGTTCATAAAGCCAGGACATAAAAACTTTCCCTGAAAAGAGCTCACTTAACGTCTCACTGTTTTGTTTTAATAAAAAAGGAAAAAGCGCATCAGTTTCTCTACAGCACTTTGAGAGATCCATACACAACAGCTGAAGACGAGTGATATAACCGCATCAGCTGCAGACGTTGCAGAGACTGCAGAATTTTTGAAAAGCTGTAGTCAATGTTTTTTGTTTTTGTCTCTTGCTTAACTCGATTTACTGCAGCGTCTTGAAATTCAAATGCCTGCTATGATGCTTTGCTGCGTTCAGTGGCCTACTTCCATTCATTTCCTCACCAAATGTTCGGTGTCACTGCTGAGCTCAGTTTAACGGGCTGCAGTCGTGTTGACATTTAGGTTTTGTGAAAGAGGGTGGAACTGCTCCGTATTGACTCACACAACAATTAAGTGCAAAGTCCTCCCTGCGCTTCTTTAAGAACAGTTCACGATATTGATTAATTTGTCAATCTCAATGAGCACAGCTAATTTCTAACAAAGTGATTAATAGCTCTAAACAATAGGTGAAAAAAAACTGAGCATAAGCTGTAAGTAAATCCATTTCGGTATGTGGTAACACATAGAAAAGGCAGAGGGAATGCTGGAACAAGCAGCCACGCTCATTCTATCTAACCTCAACTATGAAGCCGAAGTCTCCCTATATGTTTTAAGTCATGTGTTTTCTATATTCATGAATTCTGATGTGTTCCAAGGGTAAAACTCTGAAATTGACTGCTGGCATGGCAGCGGCATTTGAATGGTGTTTTAGCAGAATTGCTGTGCAATGTTTGAGGCAGAATCCTTGGAGCTGCTGTGGAAATGAGAGGAAGCAGAACGAGGTGCATACCGATAACGCCGCTGCAGCTGAGACAGACAGAGAGGAAGAGAGAGAGACGCGCCCAAGCCTCATTAGTAAAAGGACCTCATTTGGCTTTTCTTTGCCTCACCTCTCCACCTTAACAGCTGTTACTAGCTGTCACACGGTTACTGCTGCTGCTGTTGCTGTGCGCTCCGTCAGGAGGACTCAGCATTGGCCCCCAGGCTTGTTGTCAACTGGGCACAAAGTAGCCACAGCAGCACAGTATCTCACAGAGTAAGAGTAGCAATAGGTGTTTCTTATTGTCAACAAATCCCATTAAAAGGACCAACATCTGTGCCACAGAGCTCCATTGTTAAAAACAGTCGAAAACACAACGATTGGTGCATAAACTGGCTGTTCCTTTACTGTGATGACAAGAGCAATGTGGTTTATTTTGTCACTACATATGTCACAGCATTTGCCATATGTTACATTCAGCAGTGGTCAAGTGACTTTGGGACTCCATCTCTCAGTATGTCAAAGCCGCTAGCTGCTGTGTAATTCTGTCAGTTCATGACACGTTAGATGATTTAGCACAAATGTAGCAAACTCTCATTATCATGTATGAACATGTAAGAATTGTTACTAATTGAAATGCTGCTACACAAGGATGTGATATTTTAAACAAAGACATACAACCTGACGCGACAAGAAAGCTAGCTGTGAACTAGCTAACATAGCATTTCTCTTTTCTTGTGTTTTGTTTCTTACTGAGCCAACCATGCTGAGCAAATTGCAATACTGACCATAGCCTGCATACTTTTTTTAATTCAGACATGAATAAACAACAAATGAGCTTGTGTCTCTGTGCCAATATTCCAGTGAAATCAGTCACAGTGATGTTTGCTGTCCTCAGTCAGATTGAGTTATACACCTACACTGTTCTCTAGCTGAAAGTAGGGCCTTCGCACTTCAGCACCAGAGGTGTTTCTGTGACTGAAAGTAGTGGCAGACTCAAAGAGAAGTGGCAGACAGGCTACAGTACACACTGCTCACTTCTCTTTGAGTAATCTTTGCTTAAAATGATTATTGCCTGCTGTGTTAAAAAGATTTCAAGCATTATTGAATGTAGAAAACTTAATGTGCCACAGTGTACCGGTATTCATAATAACTGAGACATTAAAATATTAAATATTGTATTAATATTGTTAGGAAAATATAGCAGGTGCCTCTAAAATCATTTTAAATCAAATCATCAAACGTGTTTGCATTTGTGTGTGTGTGTGTGCGTATTTACGAAACACATGCCCATTTTAAAAGATATGGGTTATGCTTACGGGTAACATACAAAACAATTAAGTTGTAGTGCAACATTAATATGCTGCTTAAACATGTATTTAAATTAAAATTACCTTTGTGATTAATAGCCAGTCATTTGTGGGTATGTAAAATAAATAGAGGGAGGCGTCTCCTAATTAGGGCAGAGGCTCTGTGCATTTGCACACAAAGCACTGCAGTGAACCTTCAATGATGATTTGATTCTCCCATCAGACCAACAATTTATGTATATAATTTAATACATCCTACTCTCATCTTGCCATTATAAAGATTTCATCTCCTGTAAATGTCAAATTAATGCTTAGCACACAGTGTAACGTGTCTCACTACATTTTAAATATGCCTCTGTGGATGTTTTTTCTTAAGCACTCCTCAGGTTCAAGTGATGGCAAGTGGTTTTATAGTGCTGCACATAAGCCATTTGGTAAAAGGTCCTGGATTTACTGTATCTTTGCCCTACAGCACTGCAGAGATTTTGTGTTTTTTGCTTCACTGCTTTATCTTAAATAAATGCAATGGTATTCTTGTTGCAAAAAAAAAACAATCACAAAGTGGCATAAAAAGCACTGTGTCTTTACATCTCTGCAGCATAGGGCAGAGCCTTGGGGACTATACTATTCATATAAATTATAAGTATTAAATTGAGTGTAATGTGCACATAATATGCAATAAACAGCATCCACAGTTATATAAGAGCGCTTCAGGATCAGAACCTGATGTAGCAACTCTCTCAATTTACCAACAGTGCCAGAGTCACAGCGATACTGCAGTCAGACTCAGCACACATGTGCGCTCATGCTCAGTAAAGCCTTATACTACAGGTTGCACCTATCAATCAGCAGTATACCAGGTTTTTATATAAGCCAACATCACTGAGTTCATTCACACTTCTGGCACATTTGAACACCCACTACAGAGCAAAGCCTCAGCTCTGTAAGTGGAAAAACAATTTTCACTTGTCAGCTTTAAATAATTATCTCTGCAAAACAAACACTTATTAATGCTGTAAATTAGCTGTATATTTCTAGCTTGAAAAACCATCATCTTTTTTTTTTCACCATACAGAGCTTTTTGATCATGTGAATTTCCTGTTTTCACATTTGTTCGGCAACTGACAAGACTCTGCTTCGTTCCAAATGAAGTGGTCCAAGCAATTACCAAGTGACAATAAGTGCTGAAATGGTATATAAGGTTTGGACCAAAACAGTTTGGGGAAGCAGGCAGAGAGCCTCTGATGGTTAAATACACATTAAATAACTCCAATAAAACTGTGACGTTCACTTAGTTTTGCTGCTGTGCTACAATGCAATCCAATGCTGTTTCTTTAATTGATTTTTGAATAATAAATGATGATGCAATCAGAAGCTGTGAGAAGTGATTTAGTGTGTGTGTGTGTGTGTGTGTGTGTGTGTGTGTGTGTGTAAAAGCTGGCAAACAGACTAAAGACCCTTGGAGTAAAACGCAGGCCTTAAATATACATATCACTAAAACATCTCTGTGCATATCATCAAAGTTTAATGATCGAGTGGTAAAAGAGTTTAAATGAACTGAGTTTCTAATCCTCCGCAGCTGAGCTAGCCAGCTACGGTCAGGCAGCATTAGGATGTGATGTGAAAGTTGACAGTTCAAACTTCAGGCCTGACAGGTCGAACAGCAGGAAGACCTCAGCTGGAGATTCAACAGGAGAGAAGGCTTTTTTCCAGCAGATTACATCATTAGAGCTCACCTTCCCCAAGGAAAAGTGAGTAAAGCAAAACTTGTGTGAGAATTACGGATGTGCTGTCTACTGTATGTATGTATTACGCAGTAAAGTCTCTTTTGTTTTGGATCTCCAGAGCTTTGGCAACCTAAAAAACACATATTTTAGATTGTTTGATCGCTTTATCACTCAAATAAATCTGGGGGGAACTACTTATAAACATTATTGTGAGCATGTTCCAGAGATCACAGAAAGTGACTTTGTTTAAAGAGCTGCTGTAAAAAATGATTAAACATAATGGATTTTTAAAAATTTATTACTTAATATCTGCGACTGACGCACTTTTTCAACCTTCCAAAAACATTAAAACTCTTTTTTTCTTCAAAAGGGGTCTACCACTGACTGTAAAAAGATGGATGATATGACAGCTCCTCAAAAGTGAAGCCAAAACATCTCAATCTCAGTAGGTCATAAATCCTGCCTGCAAAATAAGAGCTGCAATCAAACAATTTCCAAAACTGTTTTCTGTTGCCTGAGAACTGAGCACTGCATAGTAATTTGCTTGTAGCAGGTGCAAGCAGTAACTTTCATAAGTAACTATTTGAAATAACATATTTTTATCATCTTCACTACAGAATTACATGTATTTTTCTGACCACTAGTACATGCACATTAGCAAACTTTTTAGTTTTAGTTTTTCTTAAAAAATATTCATAGTATTTAAAAATATTCTAAGATCCAGACATGTATTAGGACAGCTGTACAAATAGTTTGTTCAAAACAATACTGTGTTTCTGCTATGTTTTTTCCACAAAAAAATAACAATGTCCACATTTAAATCCTTAAAAAGGTGTCTTGTTCCTCCCACTTCATTAATAATTCCTTAAGCTCTATGAGTTTTGTTTATTTCCAAAGTTTTCCTGCTGGAACAAGAAGTGTCCTACTTTACTTTGATGTCCATTTTCAGTGTATGCGCACTGCTACAAGTTTCCACATCACAATTTGTGTAAGTTGCAAATGACACAAGGACTTACTTCCTAACTATTTATGATGTCACAAATCCTGCTCATAGGCCTGCCTTTGGATATCAAATCTTTACTGAGCGCAGAGAAACTTTCAGTGGATAAACATGAAAACAGCTTGCCGGTGTCAAAGTCCGCACAAACATTAATCTGCACAGTGAAGTTGAAGAATTCAACTGTAAAATACATGAAGATAACATACTTTTTATGGGAGAAGGACTTAAAATAGAAGCTAGCAGTTAATATTTTCACACCTTAAACAACACCAAAGTAAAGCCGGTGTCAATAAAATATCTAGGTTAATATTGCAAATATGAGCTGTTTGCCACACAATGTTTCCATTTCAGATATAATGTTGGGCATTCTCCCTGTCTGGAGCTACATAAGAAGTATGTGAAACCTGCAATTAAATTTCATGCTTATTTTTTACCACTGTGTATTTGCTGCCTTCAAAAGCAGCAATTCCTCCTTTCCAAAAAAAAATGTTCAGTCTGGGTTTAATGGAGATTCATATTTCTGGGGAAAACACTTTTTTTTTTAGTATAAAATGAGGTCAAATTTAAAGGAACTGAATGCTGGCACAAAATCCAGTTCCAGTGTTGTAGCAGAGGTAATCACATCAGCTGTCGAAGACCCATAGTGACCAGACCCTCATAAGAATAAGACCTGACTTTTTAATATATTAAAGATGTTTCCCTCTTCCTCAAATTCCCCAGTTCTCTTGGTACAAATCTTTACAGCTTGCTTTTTCTGCACTCAGTAAAACTGCATTCATCACATATACAGTATATGTTACCTTGGAATTACAATACAGCAGGAGAAATTTATAATTATTTACAGAAATGGCTAATTTTTATAAAAGGAAGTTGCATTTTGTTATTGTCTTCACATGTTTATATTGTTGATTTAACTGCTGCTGTGCATTGTGCTTTTACTTTGGAGGACTGACAGTGTTTGCAGATTCACTGACATTTAAATGTTGAAGTGGTTTCCTGTACTAGAGAGAATGAACTCAACATTAGCCTCAGTGTTTGCCTGCAAGAGTGGGTTCAGCTTTTATTGTCACTGCAGATGTAAATCAACCCAGTCAAAGGCCAAAGTTCTGTTTACATCCCAGGGTATTGAACGCAGCCTGTTGACCGGTGAGGTGCAGCAACAACGATTAATCAAGCAGGACTTCAACCTGGCTGTTAGTTCACAGTTCAGTGATGCCCACCATCACATTGATTTATGACTCATAAATTATTGTCGTTTTCATTACCCAGCAGAGCGAATAAGTCTTGACACAATAACCTGCCCTGAGAGTGAAATTTTAGCTCTCCCTTGATGAATAAGATACTATTTTTCATATAGATTGAATTGGCAAAGCTTCAATAACATAAGCGTGGCGGTGAAGTTGTGTTAAGGTTGACCTACCCCTTGCATTCTTCTCTGATGTCACTCAAAGAGGATTTTTCTAGCGAGGCTGATAGCAGTTTCACTCACACAATAATGCTATAAATAGGGCCAAATGTACTGAGGAAATGCTCTCATCTCCAGGAATTTTCCACACACGAGCTGGGATGTCTTTGTTTATTTGTAATTACTGTTTGGTCTTAATAAATGTTAGCAGTATTTAAAAGAATATTTTTCAAATCCAATCCGGCTGAAAAACTTCATGGTGACAGAAAAAGACACTGACAAAGAGAGCGATGAGTGAGAGGCTCACAGCATCCTCTTGCTTTGATTTGTGTTTAGTGCCGGCATCATAAACTGTGTAAGTCTGACAATGAGCCTCTAAAACAAGCAAGCATCTCATTCACATTGTCTTGGAGAGCAAAAAAAAAAAAAAAAAAAACGCCTGCGATGTCCCTCTGTAAAATCAAAGCGGATGTCATTGAGAGGAAAACCGTCTCCTCGGGGTCGGAATTAACTCAGACAGACAATATGCCCTGGTCGTGTGTGCACTTCATTTATTGCACATTACAGAATCTCCTACTTGCACTGGAACAACATCCCAACATGCCGTTGATGGCACACGGGGAATAGGACCATTTACTTTGAGGTCTACTTCAATTTGTGACAAAGCAGATCACGGGGGACGAGACGTGAAATGTTTAGACAGTGGTGGCTAGTGGGCTCAGATCTGACAGGGCTGAGAAACTATTGAATTAATGATGCCTGATTTTAAAACTCATTTTTAAACAGATAAACAGTGTGAAGTGATGAAATCCAATTAGAGCAATAAGGGACACTAAGACAGGATCCAAGAGTATTAAGCCATCTGCCAGTGAGTAAAGATTGCTGCAGGGCTGCCTAATTGAATTATATCCTTTGACTGTAAATCTTATGAGTGACCCAAATCAGAGGAAAGTTTGCCCAAACATGCAATGAAAAACCAACAGCTCTTGCAAAACTGTCATATAATCTTAAGATTATGTGCATGGAACAAGGCGAGAATTTGTTCATACACAAAGTCTGTAGCAGGATGTTGTATAAAGGAGAAGAGTGTAAATAAGCTTTTTATGTTACTCAGGGGAAACTGAAGAGGGATGTGTCACATCTCGATGTAATGACACTTAAATAAAAATGTGTATAAATCTTACTAGAGTGATCAGTGCAGCAAATATCAAGTCACCCAAAAAAAAAAAAAAACGGAAATATCAGCCCTCAATTTTTTTTTTCAAGGTTTTCGAGACCTTATCATCATACAGCCACCTACTTTCCAAAAAACTATCAGTTTAGTACATGCTGAATACGTTGTATTATGTGTCCTGGCTGCCTAGTCCACTGATAGAGGCTGTGTTGCCTGGATGTTGCATCTCAGAGTGTGGAAGCAGGCAGAGTCTTTGTGCAGCCACAGAAATCCCTCTGATTCTTCTTAATACAACCTTTTGCCTATTTCTGTCAAAATACCAACACAGTCTGATACCTATGTAGCCTCCACAGGTGCAACAGCCTTTTGCACTGCTTTCAACAATCTACATTAGAGTTCCTCATTAAGCTTATTTGCATATAAAGGCTTTTTGGGAAAGATGCAATTTAATTTCCAGATGGGAATGGTGGCTTTACTAGAAACCTGAGAGAGTGAAATCTTCATGACATGCACACACAAGAAAAAGCCCTACAAAAATTCAGCAGAAAGCACCAGCCAGTTCATTCCCAGTAAACTAAGTTGATGTGAATCCTGAGCATTCAAGCAAATGAGACAAACATGCATAAATAAAAAGCTGCATCCTGCCACAGCAGCGTTGCTATAATTCACCTGTGATCCTCGGATTCTGTCTGGATCCGTCAGTGCGCTGGCTTGAAACACAGCCTTCGGACTGCTGGACAGCGGAGCCACGACAGCAACAACTGATCAGTAGTGAGGAGATGGAAACTGACGCTCGTTAAGCCCGTCAAATGCACAGTTTCCCCGGAGGATGCTCGCAGGTCATCAGCGTGTCGCGCTCAACTTTAATCGCCACAGTGAGTGAGAGCGCTCCGTCTCCGGCGATCCGCCGCTGCAAGTGCCGCGCAGCCACTGCTGTCCCTGCTCCACACTGGCACTTTATTTCTCACGGTGACAAAAAAAATAAATAAATAATTTTATAAAAAGCAGAAGCGTTAAGGTCACTTTCAGCCAAGCCGCCACTAGATGGAGCAATTTCAAATGACTGTGGAACAACAGGCAGTCAATTAGCGAGTCAAATAGATGTCCACAGGTCGGTTCATGAGGTTCACACACTGCTGTGATTAACGACTTTACTTAATTACCTCGAATTAGGAAGTCGTTTCCGTGACACAGTTTGGTCACCGGGTAATTTGTTGCCGGATGAGAAAAAGAATTAAGCCAGTTATACAAGGCGGGAATTAAAATATAGATAAATTGGCGCTGTAATAGCCTGTTTAAATGCTGTACTGCACATCAAGAGTCACGCAGGGCCGTAGAAAGGATTGTGGAAACACTGAGGTTTTGAGCTCCACAGGGAGGCCCCCCAACACAGGTGACCCACCCACAATAATTTTGACCCAAAATCAAAAATATTTTTCCCCTCACAAAATCAAAGTCTAAATATGGTTTAGTTTTTACCATGTTTATTCTTCAGAATTCTCAGTGAGGGTCTCAGACCGATGATGATGGTGGAGTGGCCTATATATTACATTTCATGTTATGTGTTGCCACTTTTACCTGTTTTGCCATATATCCATCCTCTTAAAAACTGTATGAATGAAATGAAATGATTGCAAAAATTACATAGATTCAGAACACCAGTTATACGTTTGGGTAACAGGATGTGTGTTTATTGTTATCAACCAAAGCTGATGAAAATCTATCTGACATGACTCAGGCTGAAATCATGTTCCTGGACAAGGTCACATATTAAAATTATATTCAGTTACTTTCACTGATAACCTCTGATGTATCATTGTGACAGGTGACCAAATGAAATGAACCAATACCTTAAATAGAATTACAATGATTTCTCTAGGCTGCAACGTTGTTGGAAACATTTGTGACGCTTGTGATCAAGCACACAACACAACAATACATATAGCAAAAGTTCAGTCTTTTTGGGGGCATTTTAGTGAGAAATGTTCCATTTTATGACTTTGAGAATGTAACTGCTTTCAAAGAAATATAAGCCTATACCATTAGAATATTATGCAAATGCAAGCAATAAAAAACCCAATGTAAAATATCCATAGCCATTCACTTTGTTATAAAACACAGTAAAAGTTTCTTTAATAAGGTCCTGGCATTGTTACAGAAGATTGAGAAACTACAAAACCACAACAAGTTAAATATAACAATCATGTCTGACTACCACATAAATATATCTGTGAAATATTGTAGAAGCAGCCCATAATAGCATATTTACACATTCTTTAGCTACTTTTTATATTTCAGGAAGTGTTATAAGAGTATACACTTTAGGAAAACAACATTGGCCTATTTACTGTGGAAAACTACTGAAGAAATAGCACAGACAAAGTGAAGAAAAACAATTAGGCACCACAGACATGCTGGGAATATTTTTAGAGTACTGCAGTGATTTTTCATCAGAGATTGAGTGACAGCGCTGCTTCCAATTTGCCACAAACTTAAAAATGGTTATACACCTGAAAAAAATTTCATTTACTTATTTACCTCTAAATTGCTTTTTCAAAACTGCATGATGGCAGCAAGTTTCAAAAATGGGCCCCTTACTTCTGCCTGTGTCAGGCTGAAAAAGGAAATCATTAATATAGCATTAGAAGCTGGCTGTGAAGCCATAACCGCCGTGGGCACACATCAGCATACATGCAGTACTGTACTCTGCTGCTACACCTTCCCTGAGGTTCAGATGTCATCCTTCAAATGTCATTACATTTCTGCCCCCATTAACTATTGATTATCTCCACTTCAGCATTTTGAGCCCAGCTGTGGAAATGGCCCACATGGCTCACTACCCATATCCTCGGATCAGGCAGAACAGAAGTGCCCACCTCCTGGTTTTTCGACTAAAAAAGAGGGGGAAGTCAGATTCAGGGGCAAAGAGGGACAGAGCAGGAACAAGCACTGACTACACCGTGCCCAACCTGCCCATTAGCAGTATGCTTGAACGGACAATTGGAGGTTAAGTTGTTCCTTTTCAGGACCCGTGAGAATTTTTGCCACAACATGTGTTGAATATTTACTGTGAGGTTAGTCCAAGTCCGCTTCTGTTTTTCAGATGAAAAAGTTGGGCAAGAGCTGTGTGCCCTCTGCCATCAACAAACTGTGCAGAGTTGTCTTTGTGTACCTGCCAAAATCTCTAAATGTCTCTGTGTTGCAAACTGCTAATGGCTGCTGTTACTGCTCTCCATTGTTTTCTATACTTCAGTGTCACTGCTGTTTAATGTTTTACATCTGCAGCCTGTTGACAAACAGCTTCTCTTTGGAAGAAGATTGAAAAGTATCAGTTTACCTGAGTCAAACTATTCTGACTATTCAGTTTTTGTTTAGTTTTTCTGTTTGTTGTTCAAAAACATGAGCGAAATATTACTTAATATGTAAGTTTGCTTGTATGTTTAGGATTTGCATCAAATAAATGTCAAATTCAACAAATATTACATCATATCATGATAGGTACTTAAATTCCTTATTCAATGCTTGTGAACAAGGTCTAACAAGTCCATCTTTTAAGAATGTTTTGTTCATTACAAAAATATATTTTAACTACGAAGAGATTGCTCCCCAAGACATTAAATTTAATTGAAAAAAACTTCAGTGCCGTCTGATTTATCATCTTTAATTACATCTGAGTGAAAATCTGTTGTCCTGAATTATATACAGTTAAAGCTCAAACTCATTTAAGAGTAAACATTGCATAAATCCTCACAGCAGATGTTTATATTAAGGAATCAGAGTGATCAAGAAGAAATTTTAAATATTTTCTACACCAATAGAATTAGAATAAAACAACCAATCTATATTCATAAAAATTCCCATTTATTTCAAAGTAATTTCATCAACAAATATTACAAATCTGTTTTGTTTTGGGGGGTAAACCCCCACCAGAAACACATGAATAAAACATTTATTACAATAATTGCTTAACGTCCTTTTGTTCTTTATTCCAGACGCTGAGAGCCGAAGCATTCCACTCATTTAGTTTGGAGAATAAACAAGAAACAAGCTAGTGTACAGGAAAAAAATAAATGAGTTAGTTAGGCCTTTCCAGCCTCACAGGATTACTGTGCAGAGTGAAATCCACTAGGATCCAAAGTGGCTTTAGGATAATCCCATCAGAACTGCTACAGTGCAATGCTACTACAGGACACCCAGCCTGTTAGCACTGCTGAGAGCCTATAGCAGAGTGAAGCAATCCTTGTTAAAAATACTTAACACACTGATTTCTATTGTACAAGACAAACATTTTAACAGCCTGCTGCCAACAAAGCACCACATCTTATGATACTAGTTTGCACTATCTAAAAAAAACCTATCTGTAATCTAGTTACACAGATAA
The DNA here is from genome assembly GCA_029814765.1 of Acanthurus leucopareius. Lineage (NCBI taxonomy): Eukaryota > Metazoa > Chordata > Actinopteri > Acanthuriformes > Acanthuridae > Acanthurus > Acanthurus leucopareius. The sequence goes on along the minus strand of JAQMCX010000003.1, from coordinate 6,404,501 downwards.
AAAACTAAGTTAATATTTGCATCATGGAAAATGTCTCTCCTGGAGTAAGTCTTCATATGAAGCTCTGTAAACTGAATCCATTCGAAAAATATCTCTTTCTAGGATACTAATACAAGCCTGAGTTACCCACATTAATTGTTATGCATGTCCTTAAGATAATACAGAGTTAATATGCACCTCTGCTGCCTGTTTTAATTAATGAGGACATGTTTTGATACTAACATCCTTTCAGTCTGTTTCTAATATGCTCCTGATTTTTGAAAAACAAGTGCTACACTGGCAAAACTTACACACACCGGTGTAAGCTCTTTTTGGGCCTACCTACCCATTTTTAAATGACTTCTCATCATTTAATAATGACGCACCAGTCAGCTTCACTGACTAGACTTAAAAAGTAGACATCAATAAGGGGCAAACTTCTGCCGCTCAGATTTTTTGATACCAGACGTTGGCATTTTTGGGGTGTAGGGGGATAAACCTTGTGTTAGGCTGGAAGCGGCTGCTGGATGGACAGCCAGGACAGGGAGACTTTTCATGCCAAGCAGGCTGGAAACGGGGATGGCGTAGTGTGGGTTTTGGATGGTTGGTAAGGTGGAGGGAGAGTGGACATTAATGGTGGTGGGAGCTGGGGTGGTGGCCGCCAGGACGGCCATAGAGGTAGCAGCAGTGGAGGCAGTGGGTGCAGACTGAGAGAAGCTCATGTTGAGGTCAACTGGGGTCGCAGAGGAAGCGGCCTGCATGGTGTATTTAGCCATCTCTAAGCTGCAGGTCGTGATGTTTTGGGCGGGAGGAGTTGAGATGGTGAAGGGTTAGGAGGAGACAGTGAAAAATGAAAGGGGGGAGAATGGGTGAAACAAAGGAGAAGGGAGATGAGAGAGAGGAGAAAACATAAGAGTCAAAGAAGGAATGTGTTAAAAAGCAGAGACAATAAGGACTTTAATTCAGTCAAGACAACAGAGCAGTGAGACGGAACAAATCCAGCCTCACCCTGAGTACAATAAGTCTGCACTCATACAATAGCATGGTGTTTGGCTGTCTTATCACCAGGCTGCGGCGCGAAGCCCTGCTGGACGCATTCGCCCTGTGTAATGTCTTACCTGGCATTGATGAGGTACTGTGCCACGCTTATGCTGGCCGGCGAGCCGGTGATCGTGACTTGGCGCACGGCTGAGCCATCAGTGGCGCTGGCAATTTTGATGTGAGCTCCAGAGACCTGGCGAATCTCATTGATCTTGCTGCCTTGTCTTCCAATTATGCAGCCAATAAACTAGAAGGGGAGAGAGTGAAAACATGTAAATAGCAAATCAGCTCATGTGTCCATGCTTTTCAGGAATTAGATTTTAAGCCAGCATGTGGAAGCAACTGCCATGGTGACAGCAGCACCACAGTCTATAAGTAGTTTTCTACAGAAGAAAACACACCACCAGCTGTGTTATTCTGACAGCGGAAAACATCTCCATGATGCTTTGTACTAGTATATTTCACTACACCACACTGTGACGACAAGTTCACTTAAAATACAAGTTGATGATACTGTGAATGTTGTCAGCGGAGCACGTGCCTTGCTGCTCAATGATTTACAAAGAACAGTTTGATCATTCCAGAGATGCACCAGTTTGATAAGAGGATCGATACCACCTTTGTGTTTGTGTTCGGTGAATATGACATTACCACAACCAGTTATCTTAGCTTAGCACAAAGACTTGAATCAGGGAAAAACAGTTAGCCTAACTATGTCGGACCAGATACCAGCATTTGACACATTATATCTTGTTTATATAATCATAGGATAATTTATATCATTTCCATATTACATTTTTTGTCCAGAATAAAAAAACATATCACGTATAAAAGGCAGAGTAAAATAGCCAGACTATCTGTTTCCCTGTTTTGGATATATATGCTAAACTAATAGAATGTTGACTCAAGGTTTAGATTTACTTACAGACGTTAGACTGGTATCAATTTTCTTACCTAATTTTTTTGTAAGAAAATAACAATATTTATCATATTGTTTAACTGTTTGACCCACTCCAAAGGTAAGGTATAATTGTACGTAAATATCTAGATATAGAACACTCATTTTCTGTCTCCCTAACTTGTAGTCTCACATATTTCTGAGATTATTTATGATTCTGATCATATATAAAAACATGTATAGCCAATAGAGACATAAAAACTGTCTACTGCTGTTGATACACTAATATGTTTTGGTTGCCAATGTAATATTCAAGCCACAACAAGCTAAAACTTTTATAATAATGGTTGCTGTTTGGTAATGAAGTATTCCAGGTTTGTCAAAAAAAAAAAGGATAAATTACTTTCTTCAGCTAAGAAGGTGAAACACTCCCGTCCAAAAATTCCTCATTACAGCTGTCCTCCTAGAAAGTGTTAATGAAGTAAGGAGCATGAGGATTAACGGAGCGAGTTTTAGTGCTGGAAGAACACAAACAATGTGACACTTACATCATTAGGTATTGCCAGCTCTTGTGAACTTGTGGGGGCAGATGCATCCAATCCTGCAAAGTAGGACAAGGAATGCTAACAACAGGATGGCACTAATGGCTTTCACTTTCATGGTATGACAAGTTGGCCTACTTTGTCTAGTTTATCACTGTTACACTGCTAAATTAGAAGAATGAAAATAGCATATAGCAAGAAAATCATTATAGACAGACACATATACTGTTTCATACATACTGAGCACACATTCAATGCACATATTTTACATTAGTAATGTAAGATAAGCTGGATTTTCATTAAAACGAGTATGTTTCATCATTTTCAATCACATCAGTCCTGCCTTTATAATCAAAATGTTGTAATTTTTTGTAATCAGTTAGTTTTGGCAGAGTATATGAGTTTGTGGGGTTGGTTGAGGTCAGGGATGGTCCGGCCAAGACAATGTTAGATTAGGAGGAGAAATGTTTCAGAGATGGAGGATGGGATCCAAAGATTAGGATTTGTATTTGGAGGGGGAAATTGGGCAAATGGATCTGAGATTTTGAGAGGATATGAGAAATGGTGAGAAATGGTTAAATATTTACGGAAGTGTAAATATTTCTGTCATTTTTCACATTTCCCTCTCACAGAACTCTGCTGTTTTTTTCCTTTTCTGCTTCATTCTGTCTGCTTCAATCTGTCACACACTCTTTTTTTAGATTATAAATATTTCAGTGACTAACTTTTAAGATTGTTGATGATAAACAAGTTTGGTGGCTTAACCTTAATACTCAACAGCTCTATTCACTATTCTTTTGTCTTCACCCTATTTTGTGTGGTACGAAAAAAAAAATGAAAATACTAGTGCATTGTGGGTACGTCTCTCTATAGCCACCATCTACAAAAAACCTGTGAGAGAGTCTGTAAACTCTGAGAGAGTGGAGACATCCTTGATCCTCTCTGAAGTGACAGGGGCGTTTTGGCGATGTGATTCGAAGAGGAGTGAAGACAGAGGGATAGATGGACTTCCCCGGGGAGCCGTGGGTACGTACCAGGGAAGGTAGGGTTGCTCTGCCCAAGGGAAGGGAGGGGGATATGCTGCATAGCCAACTGGTGAAGCTTGGTCAACTGCAGGGTAGGAAGGAAGTTAGAGCTATCCAATCAAACTGGATTATTTCAGAGGAGCTGACAACTACAATACAGAGCCAATCTGAAGTTCACAAACATCACAGATGGTGTCAGTGTGAAGAGATTCATTTCCTTCAGAAAGCATGCTGACTTCTCAGGCAGTCATCTGAAAATACAGTCACATCTCTGGCTACAAAGCTAGAACTGATCATTACAACATAGGATCTTTACTTTTAATTCAATCAATGCATGCTGCTACTGTTAGTGTTAGTAATGTCAACAGATCAGGGTTATAGTAGTTAAATCTTTACAGAGTAGGGTACAAAGAGGAGATAGTGGTGACTTGGAAGGAGTGGGCGGGAGCAGGTCATTTGGGCAGATGTCAGTCACTCGAATGAACATACTTACATCTTGATGTGCAAAAGCATACTGCCCTGGAATTGCAAAAGCCTGGAAGCAATAAGAGATGAGATGTGGTTGTAGGACTGGGAGGTGCAGAAATACTCCAACATGTCACTTGAAACTCAGATTTGTCACAGTGCGTGAGAGCAAAGTCAGTGCAGTGAGTGCATGTCTGAAAATCCATTCCCTTCCTCTTTCCATAGCTCTAATGTGTATAGATTTGATGGAATTTCATCTAAATGTCATCTGCTGTTTCTGCCCCTCTTTGACCACGGCCAGAAATCCAATAACATACACAGATGTCTGATAGGTCAAAACAGACTGTACCAAATTCAGGACAGCAACTAGCAAACTCATGGAAAACATGGGCTTCAGTCACGACATCTTTCAGGTCTGACACTGCAGGAGAATTATTAATGTAAATGCAATCTATTCAAATCCATGACACATTACAGCCTGGCTGAGTACTTTGTAATATGATTATTACTTTGTCTTGGTGCTTACAACGTTACAATATGGAAGGCTTATTGCTGTATAATATCACAGATATGTCCCTCTTGTGGTGAAAATATGCTTAATGATCATTTTAAAAATAAGGAGCATATTCAATTGTTATGTTTTTCACAAAGTGGCTGCAATCACAGCTAAATAAGTCCCATATGGCTGCTTACTTGTGCAGAGTGTTGTGGTGCTAATACTGCATGGGCTCCAGCAGGTATGGCCTTGGGACGGTAGGGAATAGTCGCTCCTTTTGGTGGAGACTAGAAACACAGTCGTGCAAACCAAAAAGAGAGAAAAATTTATATGCTGCTGCCACTGAGGACAGAACTCTCACTGGCACTGATGCATTTTATTTCCATTTTTATATCAGTTGCTGAATCTTCTCAAACCCCATTCATCAGTCTAGCAAGTTACCTATAATAAAACTGTGAATAGATCTGAAAATAGGGAATTACTGTTTTTGTCAATACAAAGAAGATGATTAGATGTTAAAAATGAATTATGTTACCAATGTTTCTGAACTCATACAAATAACTGAAAAACAACAATATAATATATATTAATTATTCCCATACAGTGGCACTTGTACACTAGGGGGTACTTCTGCAGTTACAGGGGACTTTTGTAGAGCTCAGCCGGTTAACTCAATTAGTTGTTGGCTCTTTAGTTTGTTTACAGTCACCACTGGCTGTCTGTTGATCTGAATCTCTTGTAACACATGAATACCCAGGGTGGATTGTACAGATTTGTACTTTTTACTCCATTACAGTTCCCTGACAGCCTTAGTGACTAGTTATTTCACAAATTAGTTTTTCACAAAGCATATAAAGAACTTCACCCTCTCCACCAATGCTAATGTCCCATTTAACATTTGAGAGTGCGACAATAAATTAGCAAACAGTGAAGTTGAAATAGTTGGCTTAGATAAACTGTTGAAATTCTTTGATAAAAGTGAAATGGTTGAAAGGTCCAGCTCTGCAACTTGACAAACACTGACAATTCGATTGTATGAAGAGCATTATTGTGACAATATCCACAACATATTTTGAACATATTTGGTGTCAGTATTCTTAAACTCCTCTGACAGGGCTTTGGGGGCATGTCAGACAAAAAAGACCAAGAACTACTGATAGACGTCATTATCAGAAAACGTAATAATACACTGAACGTCATAACAAAAAGTGCCAGTGTTGTTGCACACAACATGAGGATGACCGACCACTACAACCTGAGCGCAAAGCTTTAGCCTTGCAGAAGTGAAATGTCACTGAGACTGAAAATATCCAGAATGTGCTACAGAATACCTTTTACCCCATCTTAAACAAATGTGACACATTTGACGCTTAAATAGAGCTGTTGAATGTGAAGATCATCTGCTGTCTGACAGTGCTTACCTCCAGCATGACGGAGCAGATGTGTCTTACACACTGAGTGATGGCCTGTGGAGTGCCGGAGATTGTGACAGCCCTCTCTGTGGAGTCCGGCAGCATGTCTCCTGCCACCTGAACCTGAGCGCCTGTGGTCTTAACATCACCAGACAACAGAAGAAACAAAGGCTATTTATTGCTGAAAAGAGCACACCATCACACAAATTGAAATGCTGTTTCAAGCACCCACAAATTACCCTGAACACATTTCGACATGCAGGGAGCAGCTGCAAGCCAAATAGCAATGTGTGCTCCAATATTTGAGGAGGCGTACACAAATATTGTCCATTCAGAATGAGTATTCAGCCTTTGCCGATCTTTACGGGCATAATCAGTGGGATTTTCACAAGCGGCAGCCAAAAATACATACATTTTAAGGCAGAGAAAAACAAGAAAAGTTTGACTGGAGTGTTTGATACTTGAGGTGTCTGAGAACTAGGAAGGTTGTCTTCTGTCTCTGCTGGCTACAGAAAAAACAATGAATTTAAGTAGAATAGAAAAGCATTCATACCTCTCTGATTTCTTTGATTTTTGAGCCTCCTTTGCCAATCAGTGAGCCACACTGGCTCCCTGGGAAAACCAGCCGCAGTGTCACAGGTGGCTTGCTTGTCACGTTGCTGTTTGTCATTGCTGCGCTAATATCCTGAGGGAGAATTAAAAATATGTTTTTCAGCACCAAGTGTAACAACGTCAGCCTTATTTGACGAGTCTCTTTTCTTTCAAAACTGACAAAAAGGTGCATTCATACAGTGTCCTTCAGTTTGCACAAAATCCTTAAAAAGTTTCTCTAGTATTTTTGTGTAAACAACTGAATTTTAGAGATGATATTTGAAAAGCTGTAGTGGACTTTGTTGCATTTTTTGTTTTGCAGTACCTCCTCAAACTTCTGGGCGATCATGGAGAAAGCTCTGAAGATGCCCTCCGTGGGTCCTGTGATGGTAACTATTCTCTCTGGAGACGATCCCTCTGATATGTTGATACGAGCTCCACTCTGGAAACACAACTCCGTGAATTTCCACCCTCAATTTCTTGTAATTAATCTGCCACAAAAATGATATGTGTTGTCACACTATGGATGTCAGTGTGAACACTCACCTCCTCCCTCATTTTCTTTACCGTTTCCCCTTTCTGAAATCATGAGGGAAATTATAAAACAGGAGGCTTGATTAGTTGCATGTAGAAAAAATCAAGACAATCAGAAAGAAAACAGTATGAATCCATAAATGCTAATGGATTTTAAATAGGTCTACCTTCCCAATTATGCTGCCAACTTCCTGTGAATGAAAAGAAAACAATGCTTGAGCAAATGGCAACACACAAGATGTTCTGTTAACAGCCTCTCATACTTAGAGCAGGATGTAATTATTTTAACAAGGTATTACCAGAACAGTAGGCTATTACTACAAAAATACACTAAATAATTTGAACTCTTTCCGCATTTGTCTGTTACCTTTCCGTGCATCAGCAGCCTTAGTGTCAGTGTAACATTCAGACTCCCATCTGAAGCCATTTCTTCCCTGTCAGACATTCTGTGTTTTCCAAGCTTTAAGTACTCACTCTAAAAAAAAAGAGAGAAATTTCTTTAAGACAGTTTCTGTGTAAAACCAGAGTTCTACTATTTCAGGAGGTTCAGTAGATTATTTGTTAAAATAAAGAAGTATTCTACAGTATCAAAATTTTTGTTATTAATTTTTGTCACAAAGTCAGGATGCATGAAGAGCATAATATTGAATTTGAATTTCCTACATTTCCCTTGTCTTTTGTGGTTATCATCACAGCTCCTGTTAACCACACCGTTCTTCCTCTATTTATTACAGATAAACTGCTGCAGCTGCTTGAACTGTGAAATGCATCATTTCCTGTGCTCAACAAGATTTTCCTGGAAAAAAAGGGACCAGACACGGCAAATGTAACGGCCTTTATGAACTGAATTAAAGCTGCATTTTTATTGTTAAATCAGTCTGCAGCAGAACAGAAAAATACATCTCTATTTGAAAATTTTTTCATTACCTCATCTTTGGGAAATGTAAAGTAATCAGAAAATGCTCTAAAGTTGAAACAATCACATTTAAGCTGCATAACAGAGCCAAGGTTCCCTTTTTTAGAAAATTACCAGGGGACTGATGCTCTCTGAGGAGTTGTGGACCATTGTTGTTTGTCTTCTGATCGTTCAGTTGTCAGTGGGGGGAGATAAGCCTATCACTAGGTGCAATCTTCACATGAGACTGTGTCTTTAGTTCCGGCTAAATACAAGTTGTGTGACTCCCTTGGATAAGATAAGATACAAAGAAAGCCAGTTGCACTGTGGAGGATCAAGTGATGTGTGTGTGACTGTCTCTTAATATCCCACTGACACAACACAATGTTAGCTCTCTTGTGGCCGCGTATCCAATTCCGTGTATTTGCAGAAAAAATCAAGAGTGTCTCGATGCAGCTTCTTGCACCGTGACAGAGAATAGACTTGAAATCTATGAAGGCCCAGGGTCACCTTGTTTGTTTGATCTTTGAGGTTCTGCGAAGTGATTTTACCATATATTTTCAAACACAACGTCTCACACAAATACAGAAAATGAATTCCTTGAATGAAATTCAGATGAGTTTGCAACTGCCTAGCAAATTAATCAGAATGAAAACAGGTAATTTGACAAGGATTTGATTTTGAACCGAGTTAACAATCACATGTGAAACTCCAACCACAACCTGTTGGTGTTAATGTGGATGGTATATTTACTTTCTGAGACCTTGGTGACCAATCACTGGGAACATGGTAGCAGTATTTATGAGGTTTTTCCAGTTAATCCAGAATTTATTTAATGCCGACTCCAAGATTTTAACAGTATGTGCAATGACAGTTTTTGGAACAATGGTTGGACATTTTGGGACATAGACTTATTTGTCTTCTTGACATAAGTTAGATTAGAGGATCGATACTACCCTCATGTCTGCACAGTAAATATGGCATTGTAGTCGGCAGCCAGTTAGCTTAGCTTTGCCATGTCTGGGAACAGGGGAAAAAAATGTAGCCTGGCTCTGTCCAAAGGTAACAGAATCCGCCTACCAGAACCTCTAAAGCTCACTGATTAACACGTCATATCTCCTTTGTTAATCTGTACAAGGAAACACGTTGTGGGGTGTGTGCCACACTATTTGGTAGCCCTGACTAGCTGCCAGGCAGACAGCAGAAACTCTAGGAAGTTACTGCTCCTGGCAGATATAGCCTAGTCACATAGGCCACATAGCCCCCTGTAAAAATAGTGAATTGTCAGTTTCATACTTAAACAAACAAGATACATGTGTTAATTAGTGAGCTTTAGAGGGACTGGAGGGTGGATTTTGTTACCTTATGACAGAGCCAAGCTGGATGTTTTCCCCTGTTTCCAGTCTATATGCAAAGAAACCAGCGGGTAGGCACTTAGATACTCACACAGACCAATAAATACAGAACTTTCTGTCGCCATTTCATGCCTAAAAGAAAGACCAGAAATAAATGTAGGTTCCAGTCAAGCATGCTAACACTGATGATAGCCTAACTGTTATTATTTGTCTGGTGAAAAACTGCATTAACGGAGGGATAACAAGCAAATAAAACATGGTTTTCAGTAGCTGTGACAAGTTTACTACGAGGTTTTGGTCTGGCACCTTCCAGAGCTAAAGGGCCTAATCCAAACGATATGATGAATAAGTGGAGGCTATGTTACTGCTAACTAGAGTCACAATTATATTCCCTTCTGTGTATCATTATAAAGTTACAGTGAATACATCAAATAAACAGCAACATCTCTGTCTAATCCTATAGGCCGGGATTTGTTTAGTTAATGCTAAGACCCTTTTGACCCATTTCTGTCACCTCTAGCACATCAGCGCCCACTCAAGACTTGCGAACAAAACACTGGTGCACAACAGCACCCACAGAGTATACATGATAAAACGGATAATCTACAGGAACCCAGCTCCCAGAGCACTGACAGACAGGAGTGTGCTACAGACAATAACAAAACAGAGCATTAATCCTGGAGGGAAACGGAGAACAATGTCTAAGTAGATTACTTGAAGACTTTCATTAAAAAAACGCATTCAAAATTTGAGGCTAAAACAAAGCAGATTTTAACATTCTTGGAAATGCCATGATATGATGATGTATTTTTCCAGATAATGAGATACAATTGGGCTCCAGTTCAGAAACAAAGCTCTTGAATAGATAATAATTCAAACAATGTTTCCTAAATTTTAGAACAATATGTTTAATTATCTATCTTCATCATAATGAAAGATTTCAACCAACCCATTACAAATAATTCGTTGTTTCTTCGAAGTAACATACTATTTATAACAACTGCATGTCAGACATGGGGCATGGTAGAGTGTTATTCCCTTCTAATGTGATAATTCATTGTGGCCCAAACTACCTCTGAAGTTAAGAGTGAAACAAAATGCATTTACAGCACAGCAGAGACCAGAAAAACAGCCAGCTCAAATTAACTCTAATGGGAGTCAGGAGTATTGCATTAAAACCAAAACACTCTTTATTTAGCTCTTTTTCATGAACAGATCAAAACAGGAGGTTGCATTAAAAGCTCAACTTCGACTTTCTGTCTGGCTGAACCCTCACACCCCAACATAACTTGTGGAAACCTCGCTGTGATCAGTCTGACCCTTGCAGCTTTGGTTCAGAGAGAGGCCTGTAATGCAGCAAGAACGGTTAATATAAAGTACTAACCTTACATACCAAATACTTGTTCCTCTTCTTTATTTCAGGTATCTCCTAAATGATGGCCTTTTAGTTCGAAGTCCGCGTTCTATGTTTGCCCCCTTTGTTGTCAGTTATCCACAGAGTGGACAGATGGTTCCCTGTGCCCTCAGACCGGCTGGAGCGGAGGCTGGCTTTGCTATTAGTCCCTCAGCTTAGCCCAAGATAAGCCCCTACGCAGGGCAAGTGAAGCCGCATCTCTTGCCTAATTCTGCCTGTCACAGCCACCAAAGAGGCGTTCCTCTGCACAGAGATCCACAAGCGGCACAGGCCTGAGGGCAGGGCAAAGAGGCTCTTTGACTGGACGTCGTCCAGCACAGATAGGGCCGGCTACAGTTGCAGTCACCAAAACACAAAAATGGGGAAGGTCTAGCGTTTTGCAGTCATCAGAAACACACACAGAGACTCTGAAGAGAAGCTTTGTTAACCAGTGTTGCTCTGAGGCTAACAACTCTGCATGACTGCTGTGTTCTTCATTAGATTTTCAGAGAGCTTCCTGCCTGCACAGGGCCGGATTTTCTCTAAAAATAAATCTCCCTGTACGAAATCGGTGCTTTGTACGGGGAACCCGACTAATTGAGGGCTGGAAGGACAATGTGGCGTTTGAGGTATTTAGTGATGTTAAGCACAATGTCTTCATGGGGTGCTTCTCCCCCCTTATTGCCTCTGCCCTCCCCCACACCAAGCCCTTCTGCCCTCGTAATGAGGCCATACTGGATACAATACAGCCCTTCTGCACAGAAAAATGTATTCAGCTGAGCTTCAAAATTGTGAAGGAAATGAATCAGTGAAGCATAAGTGGCATATTTAATTACTATTCAGTGCGTTGCACGAGGACAATGATGGCTGCTGTGAGCCTCATGGCCGTCTATCAGACATCTAAACAGGCCACATTACATTCACTTCTCAGCTAGGATTTCAATACAACTTCCAAGTGATATTTCTATGTTCAAAAGGATTGAATGTGCTTATGAGACCACAATAAAGATAATCCTTTAAAATGAAAGTACTTTGCCATTCCCTACTTTTCAGGGACTTTATCTGGGTTAAAGCAAGGTTAGGTTAGGATTAGGGGTTGAACAATGAAGGTCAACAAGAAAAGTATGATAAAACTTATAAAACAGTGTGGCTTTTTGTTTCCAAACTGCAAATCAGAAACAGAACCGCAACAAAGCCATCAAAGTTGTCAAGGGCAAGGCATCTGACAAAATGTGTAACAGTTATTTCAATCCTTTCAAAGACCACGAGATGATCAGGCACTTCACGCCAATCACTTGTGACTAATTTCCTCTCCGTGTGTGTCAATGAGATTAAAGAGTCTGGCTTTATATGTAATGGGATTACTGTTGAGTAATTACTGAGACTTGTTGGTGTAAGCAGTTACAGTTACTGAAAACTAGATAGATTTAAAAGTAGGAATACTCTGAAAATAAAAGAAAAGGGGGGCACAGTTGCGCTAATTTTACACTAATTGAAAGAATGGCAAAAGGATGAATCTATTCATGTTTTTTTCATCATTTTCTATCCCCAGCTTTAGAAACACTCACTCTGTATTATTCCAGAGCGATGATTTCTTTACATCAGCCTGTTACACATTCTAATTTGTTTTTTTTTAATAAGATTTCAAATGAAAAACTGCCTTTAAAGAATTTGCTTTTTTGTCTTTAAAGAAGAGCCTGACGAAAAAAAATTAAAACAAAGATGTTATTTTTGCAAATCTTCTATACTGCATTAGCATAATTTGTATGTGGTGTTTTCAACAATATCTGAGAAATGTTTAAACATTTATCAGGCACCTTAATAAAACACTGGAGACACCACAGACCAAATCACAACTACTACTTCCAATGTGAGTACAATATTCATGTTGTTTCATGATTAAGAGAATGACAGGTCCTTAACTGAGCCATTCAGGAAATACTATGAAATCAGACTGCTTTTTTGCTTTTTTTGCCAGTCCTTACTGTAAAAAACGACATTTTCAGGATTAACAACATTAATGTTGTTACTAAAATCAGCCATAGTTATTGAAAGCAGTGTAATATTTCTAATTTTTAAAAAAGTATATGTTCCAATGTCTGTCTCTCATCAACAATTAAAGCATATACCAAAAGGCATGTATTCAAAGGTTACTAATTATATTTCTGCATACCATTTTTGTGTAAATGCAATGCAGTTTTACAATCACTAGGGCCCCCTTATTGTAAGAAAAAATACAATCATACAACAACGAGTATGGTTAAAAATTAAATTTCTTCAGTGTGTCTGCATTATATTGTCTTTGTATTTTTGATAAAATAAGAAAGTAGATGTACTGAAACAATTTTCACGTCTTGATTTGTGGTTGAAATCCTACATCACCCAAATATTATAAAGCTTAGTATTGCCTATGATTCCCTATAGATACTGCAAAAATCTATGTAAACCCATTTTTTAATATAACAATCACAATGCACACATCAATTGTTTTTAGGTGGAATAAGGGTCTATATTGCAGGTTATATACTGTAGATATATAGATTTGAAATTAATACTATTTTATAAAGCAAACATTTAAGTTATACAAAATTACAGCTGTATGTGCAAAAAAAGAGAATAGAATATATATTTTAGAGAAATATATGTGCATATGTTAACATAAAAAGTGCATTCAATAATTATATATGGCCAGATATCAAGATTTTGCATGGAAGTGCACACATCAATCCACTAGATTGGCCATTTACAGTAAGCTAATGTTTATGAGAGTGAAGTGTTAGCAACTGTTGAGCTCAATAGTTGTTGGAGGAGGAGACAGTGAAAAACAGACCCGTCACATGATTGCAAAGCAGTTATCGCAAGTGAATTTACTGACCAATGACTCTACGGTTTCTTTTCAGCTGTCCACTTCGACTAAGAGCCAGCTTTTTGGGGGTTAGGACTCCTCCCTCTGTTTGTCAACAAGGTCACATTATCTGACTAGTAAGTAGTCTCGCAACTGAATGCACGAGAGTTGACCTACAATGACTACAGAGACTCAGCTACGCCTCACCGGACTTCGATCCTTGGAAATGAGCTCAAAATTAGTTGTATGAAGCGCTTGCAACACCAGTGGCCCCGCGTTGAGCTCTGCGGCTCCCTCCTACGAAAAGCGATCGATGGATTTTCAAAAACTATGCACTTTTGAAACTTTTAAGCAGGTTTGCAGCCAGTACGGTCACAATGGGAATATACAAGACGTGACTGACCAGGAGTTTACAAGGACTAAAGGTAACATGAATGACTGTGTTCAGTCGAGAGGGTTGGAAAGTGACAGCCCAGTTCTCGCTTTCATGCCTGCCCTTTACTTACAGGAATAACATATCTGGATCATGCAGGAACTACTCTGTACCCCGAGTCTCTCATCAGGAACTACTGCCAGGATATCTCAAGGAATGTCTATGGTTAGAGAAGTCACGTTAAAATATCAGGTTTTATTTTTTTTATGAGTTTATTTATTGTTAATTCAGTCATAAAGTTTAAAGCATTTAAGTGTTGCTGTGTCCCAATAGGAAACCCTCACAGCCATAACCCCAGCAGCAGATTGACACATGACACAGTGGAGGGGGTCAGATACAGGTAAAGTCTTTTCATGCCCTCAGAAGCCTTTATAATGGGCCCATGTGACTCCTTTGAATGGTACTTTGCTGGCTCAAATGAAAAACAGCACATTTTCTTACAGGGTATTGCAGCATTTTAACACCACCCCTGAGGAGTACTCTGTGATTTTCACTTCTGGTTGTACAGCCGCTCTCAAATTAGTCGCTGAAAGCTTTCCCTGGAGGCCAAAGATGAGGAGTGAAGCAGGGAGTCACTTCTGCTACCTCACTGACAACCATACTTCTGTAGTTGGTATAAGAGGACTGACTTCTGGCCGAGGGATAGTTGCCCTGCCCGTTTCCCCACAGGAAGTGGAAAACAGAGCAAAGGATGCAGCTCAAGGTGAAGATGTTATTTGCAAGACGCCACACCTCTTCTGCTACCCAGCACAGAGCAACTTCTCTGGGAGGAAGTATCCCCTTAGCTATGTGAAAGGCATCCAGGCGAGACGTCTCTACCCAGCGTGTGACCACCTAGGCCGCTGGTTTGTGCTGCTCGATGCAGCCTCTTATGTCAGCTGTTCCCCTCTAAACCTACAGGACTGCCCTGCTGATTTCATTCCCATCTCTTTCTACAAGATGTTTGGCTTCCCCACCGGTCTGGGGGCCCTTCTTGTCCGCAACAACGCAGCAGGCATACTAAAAAAGACTTATTTTGGAGGAGGCACAGCAGCGGCTTACCTTCCTGGAGAAGATTATTATGTGCATGCAGCAAACCATTCTGACAGGTGAAGTACTGTACAAGGCTGCCAAATCCCAGATATTTTCTGAAAGCTCACAGTTGTTCTAAAGCTCCTGCACCCCTCATCTAAAATTTTCTTTTCTTTGTACCTGATAAAGATTTGAAGATGGTACTATATCTTTCTTGGACATCATTGCTGTAAATCATGGTTTCGAGGCTCTTTACAGAATCACAGGTGCTGGGAACATGAACAGAACATGTTGATACACAGGAAAACATTAAAATATGAATAAATAATAAAATAAATAGTTGTTTGTAAGGATCATCTGTTTCAAGTTAACATCAACAGCATCTCTGTGTTCTTCCATTTTTGCCTTCAGGGGGCATGCACAACATCCAGCAGCACACATTTGGCTTGGCACGCTACACTTACATGCTGCTGTCAAGTCTTTGCCATGGCAACGGGCGACCAGTGGCTCAGATATACACTGAAGGCCAGTTTGAGAGTCCAAGCACACAGGGTGCAATCTTAAACTTCAACCTCATGGATTCTCATGGACAGATTATTGGGTATTCACAGGTGCATTCAGTAGATCGGATTTATTTTTCTTTTTTTTTCAAAACTGTTTATTTGCTGCAGGTTTATGTGTATTTATTGCTGGTGAGTTTAGAACAATTCCCCCTTCTCTCTCAGGTGGACAGAATGGCCAGTCTGTACAATATTCATGTGCGAACAGGTTGCTTCTGCAACACAGGGGCCTGTCAGTCCTTCCTGGGGATCACTAATCAGCAGATGAAGAGAAACCTGCAGGTAAGAGATCAAGACATGGAGGAAAATTCTGCTTAGGGCATGTGCAGGAAGAATAAAACATTGTCTTTTTCTCTTCAAGGCAGGCCACGTCTGCGGAGACAACATTGACATGGTGGACGGCCGGCCAACCGGATCTGTTCGCGTGTCCTTTGGCTACATGTCGACATTTGAAGACTGTCAAAAGTTCCTGAGCTTTGTTGCTGAGTTCTTTGTGGAGAAACCGGTCACAGTGAACCAAGCGAGACTAAAGAAGCTCGAAACAGCTATAGCAGTATTAGATGAAGATCCTCCAATTAAAATCACTAATGGAAGAATATGTAAAGTAGATGAAACAGAGAAACCCACAGAAGTCTCACTGAGGGGATTTGGACGCAGAGACTCTGACAGCCACGTGGGGGCTTACACACTGACCAACATCTACATTTATCCCATCAAATCATGTGGAGCATTTGAGGTTTGAGGATAGCCCAAACAGTTCTTTCTCTCACTTATTTCTGTCTCTGTCTGTCCCATTTCTTCGCCTTGTTCTGTCCTGGTTTGATTCTTTGCTGTTCTACATGCAGGTCCATGACTGGCCTGTGGGACCCCTGGGTTTACTGTATGACAGAGGCTGGATGGTGGTGAATGGAAACGGCGTGTGCCTGAGTCAGAAGAGAGAGACGCGTTTATGCCTCATTCGCCCACTAGTCCAGCTGTCCTCAAACAAATTGCTCCTGCAGGCATCAGGTCAGACAGTATGTCAACAGTAACTCACTGAACATACATACGCTGCTTGACCAGAAAGAAATTAGAGTAAATTTTCTGCTATGAATTTTCTTTGATAGGGGATTTATATGTTTTTATCCATTTGCCCTTTAGGAATGGATACCATTTCAGTTCCCCTGGAAAACAACACTCAAAGGCACACGAGCTATCAAGTGTGTCAGAGTAAAGTTTGTGGTGACAGGTGAGCTGGCAACACATCTGAAAGCAGCAGCTGCAGGAAATACAGTGACACATGTCATTTGTTCCATATTTTTACTCCTATCAATGCAGTCTCTTACTACATTGTTCTTGACGCTACCTTTCTACGGTGGATGGCATTATAAGGTCTCCTGCTCTCAAGCTCATATGATATTCCTGTTATTTGTTATTTTTAATGAAAAAGCAAACAAGGTGCAAGAGATGATATTAATCTCTTCAGATACTCACATGACGAGTCACAAGTTAAAAGAAAGCTATGCAGCCAGTGATTCTTGGATTAGATGTCACACCAAATAGCAGCATGAAACCCTGTATATTTCCCTTGGGGCCTCCAGAAAGTAATCCTTCTCTTTCCCCCAGGGTGGAGACTGTCGACTGTGGGGATGAGGCTGCATCATGGCTTTCAGACTTCCTCGGACAGCCATGCCGCCTGATAAGACAAAGTCCTGATTTTACCCGAGGCATGAAGAAGAGGCCTGGTGGAGGTACCTATAGAAGCATTTCACCTGCTCTGCCAGTCTCTTGTTTATTTCCCCTGATTTTATCTGTCAGACTGTATGTGACCAATGCAAGGTCAAAGTCCTGCTAATACTACAGCTGGAGGTTGTGGCTGTGACCTTTTGTATTCACTTCAGCTGGTCACTTTGAAATAACATGTTTTACAGCTTTTGAAAGTTACTCCATTTAAAAGTATCCATGTATTATGGTATGTGTTGTTTTGTATTTATAATGGTATGTAAAAAGATTGTGATTAAACCATCTGAGTTTGAAAAATAGAAAATACAATTCAGAATATTTCCACATGAATAGCTTCGAGATCTGAACACCATCTGTTGTGAGTAAGAGTGCATTAACACTGTTATCAAGGCTAAATGGTTAAAGTAGTGGCTAACCATTAATGAATGGTTGAGTTATTAAAAAGCAGTTGCCAAATCCTATGCAGTATCTAAATCCATCAGATATTTTGATTTGCAGTTTATTGCAAGTTAGCTGTTCTTATTCCATCAGTTATATACATCTATTTCATATTTCAGTGTTCATGTCATATTCAGTACCATTCAGCCTGTCGAAACAGTTATGTAATGTGTAATGGGTCTAAAGGAGCTCTGTCAGCTCTCCTAAAATTATTTTGATGATGTCATCAGGGTCATTAGTTTGTGACTGAAGACTCTGTCAGTAAGTGGTGCTGACAAATTAAAAAGATGAGGCTGAAGGATCAGAGAGAGATGCTACTGAGTTGCATTGTGGGAAGTGATTTTCAAGTTACTTGTAGCTTGACTTTAAACTAGGGCCTTAAGAAAACAAGAGCTTGTGACTTTAAGCTCTAAATCAAATGTCAAAAAATATAAGATCTTACCTTAACCACAATGCAACTGATACATCTTTAATTTGATCCCTCCTGACTGTTCATATCTTTTGTCCTTTGTAACACAGGGTTTTCCAAATATTTACAGTCTCCAAACCAAAGCTGAGCTTAGCCTGAGAATATCATCAAGGTTATTCTCTCTGCCTTTGGAAAGCTCCCTCCAGAGCCACTGGAGACATTATACAACTGTTACACAGCCTGAGCAGTTCTCCTCATGACAAGTTAACTCACCCCCATGTGTAAAATCACTAGAGTGCCCCTTTAATATTGATATCTGCATTAGGCTCTGGGTGCAATGTTACATCAATGAGCAGCACTGCTTTATGGCATAATTTAATTCACAGGTCTTTTGCATCAATATAAATTATGCTGGATTATCTGGATGAGTTCATCCTTGATCTAACTTTTCACCTGTGACCAGTTTCTAAATCAAATCTCCAGAATAATTACTGCATCATAACATACTTTATATCAATGCTGGACAAAACAATCTCATCACAAAGTTCCCCTAGTCACTGTTCTAGACTTTTTGATCATATCACATACAATCTCTCTCAGCAGATGGAATATGCCACATTGTCATTCAATTGTCGATTTGAGTTCAAATTTACATTCAGAGCATTTCAAGGACTTCTTGGCCGAGATTGATATTGCTAGATAGAAGATTTTATCCATATCCATCCATGTTTCATATATTTTAAATTGAGTGCACATTTTGATCAAATTAATCAAATGGATTTACTAAAGTCACACATTTTCACCTCCGTATTCCCGTACAACCTCAATTTTCAGGCTCTCTGCTCAGACCAGAGATCAGAATGTTTTCCTCAAATTGAATAATTCAGAAAAAAATCACTTGGGTAATATAAAGTCTTTCCCCTCTAGCTACCACCTCCACGTCCCTCTCCCTGGTGAATGAAGCTCAGTATCTCATGATCAACCGTGCCAGTGTGGAGCTCATTCAGAAACTAATGAGCAGCAGGTTTGAACACATGATGTGTTACTCAGAATTCACAGCGCTCCAGTGAAAAACATCAGGATGTGTAGACGCTTTACATTTACATAACAATGGATAATATACATAGCGTGGGAAAATAACATGCAATTTCCACATTCTCTTTCCCAGGCAGGACGATTCTGAGGTCGATCAGCTCCTTGACACACAGAAAGTCATTAGCCGCTTCCGAGCCAATTTAGTCATTGCTGGAATAGAGGCATTTGAGGAGGATAATTGGTCACACTTGGTTATTGGCAACACTCAATTCATGGTGAGCTGACACTTTGAGATAAATGATGAAATCCTGAAATGCATTGAGATTGTATGTCTCAAATATGAATGTGCTCCCTGTGTGATTAACCCAAAGGTTGCAGGTCAGTGTGGAAGGTGCCAGATGATTGGTATAGACCAGGACACTGGGGACAAAACAAAGGAGCCGCTAATTTCTCTGTCAGCCTACCGCACTGGGAAGGTCAGTCAAAAAACAATTACCGCTTGTTCATCTAGATACTATGTGTGTAGCGGCAGTAATTGGTGGGTAAAGTGCATATGCATGAAAAGTTGAATCCCTTTTCTTGTTATTTTTACACTTTTCCAGGTAACTTTTGGTGTGTATCTGACCCATCAACTGCCAGAGGGCAAGACAGCAAGTGTCCTCTCTGTTGGTTCCACCATTCAGCCAGAGCCATGTGGTTCCTGATGTAGTCATCTTTAACATCTTCTGTATCATTCTGGTGACATCTCTCTTGTCCTGTTGGTAGACTGTACATCTTAAAGATCACTTGTAAAACACTGGGGTTAGTATTTCTGGATGCTGCTCTTTTGTTTGTGTGTCTGTTATGATTGTTCTCATAAATGTCTTGTTTTATGTACCAGAGCATCCAGATTTCATTCTATCCAAGTCTGATATGATGTCAAATGAATGAGATTTTTAGATTTTCTCTGTTCCAGGTTTGTCTCCTGCTCAGTCAAGAAAATGTGAAGTATTCAAGATAATATAATTTAAATGTTCTCCTGTTATTCCAACCAAAACACGTAGGGCTTGATGCAATAATCACTGCTCATGTTAACCTTCCAGACAGTTCTTTCTGTTTATTCCCACCGAGGATAATATTGCTATGTATTCCAAACACACTACCACTCCTACTGCTGTCACAAATATAAACCATTTTGCTCCCTGCAATGGAAAAACCTAATACTTAAAGTGCAATGTTATGCTCTTTCAACATGCTGTGGACAGAGTTATAATTATATGTTAAAAAAAAAAGAAAGAGAAAATATTTTCTCTGAGAAAGAGTATGATTTGACAAGAGTGACTTTCTTGTAGGTAAAGTAAAAGTGTGCTTAAATAATCTGTCAGGGTCAGGCAGTTCCCCTGTATATTGCTCACCCATGGTGTGGTCAGAGAAAGAGAGATAAGAGGTGACTGTTGTGTGTCCCAGTGTTTTGTACTGTTTGGAGCATATTTGCCAGTATGCATGTGCCCACATTTATAAATCAAAATTATAAATGTATGCACAGCTTGGATTAGGTGGAGAATGGTAGCAAAAATTCCCCCCCAAAAAGCTAAACTTAATTAATTTAGGGATAACAAACCAAAGGAAAGGTGTCTTTGTGAAGTGCCTTGTTGAGGTGTAAGACTCAGTGCTCCTTTGGCATTGATTCTCCACATCATTCAAACTCTGGAGCTGGAGTTATGAATACCATTCTTCCAAAAGATATTCTTTTAGATGGTATTTTTTATACTCCATAAAAAATGATCGACATCGGTTCATACTTATGATTCCCTTCCGTGATTCGTGTACTTGGTTTTCTTCCTTTAATCCTGAATGTAACTTAACTCTACTACTACTAAACTGGTGCTGACTCCATGTTGCAACAGTTCTTGAACTGTGTCAATGATTGTTGAAGAGAGGTGTGTGGTTGTTTTTAATCAGTGACATTTTACCTTTTTAATGTTATGTGTATGCTTGGTTTATTCATTAATTTTGTAATTGTGGACTTTAATTGTTTGAAAAGTAATTAAAACAATCGAGATGGAAGATGGCTTGTTCTGTTTTGTACAAATTTCAAAACAGGTTACACTTTCAAGCATAGATATTTAATTTTTTTTTTTTTTTTGATTGTTTTGTAAAAATATTGATACGTAGGCTGGTAAACAGTATGCAATATACAGTGTGCTCTGTTTAAGGTGGCGCAATGGTTGAGCATTTATGTTCAATAAGGTCTGTATAGTAGTGCTACCTTAACAAAGTTGACTACCTCCCCTTCCGCGCGATGTAAGTGAACTTCGTACGAACTTTACTTTAAACTCTGACCGAGTATTAGAAGAATAGCGTGGGTATTAAAACACTGGAGTATATATTACACCTTATTTTACTTCTCACTGAAGTTACATGATGAGAAAGAGGACCTCTAGAAAGAACGGTTCATCCTCCGCAGCCAGTGAAGTGCAGAGGACCATAAGAGTCAAGAAAAAGAAGGAGGGGAAATCGTAAGTTAGCTAGCTCGACGGAAACGCTGTGATCTTAATGTTGACCTGTGGACGTGCATGGCCTTTACCTGTGATTTAAAAGTGATGAGAGTGTAATGAGAATGAATTGTGAGGAAGAGTAAAAACAGTCTATGCACCTGGTATCATAAGCTCGTAGTGGTCAAAATGTACAATTTGAAGTTTTTGTAAGTTGACCTTAGCTTGTAGTGACCATAAAGTAACTAGGTGAGAGTATGGGTCACACCCCGCCATGATAGAACTTGGGTAGCTTTATGCTTTTAGTTTGACGCTAAATATGTGCTTTTTTCTGTTGCATCAAGACAACATCTAAGTAATAGTATGACCCATATAGAAATAAATAGCAAGATATGATAATAGTAGAATACCTCAATTTTAACAAATAAAAGCAAAACATAAAAACACAAATCAAATCAGGGGACAGCTGTCCAGGATTATGCTGTGAAACTCTGAAATACGGCGAAGAATGTATCGTATACTTATTAATAACCAGAAAAATTTAGGAAATGTGTAATGTAAATGGATTCATCACGTGAACAACACAAGGCACTTGTTCCTGTACTAAGAGTGTTGTGAGATTTAAAATCAAGAACTGGAAATGCTTTTTAAAAAATGTAATATGTTTAAACTGTAATGAAAGTCTTAAATTGTTATTTTTTTCATATTCAGTGTTTGGGTTGTAAACCTAAGACATCAGTGAGTTATTTAATAAAATATAAACCGCCACTTGTGGTGTAGAGTGGTTGTCAAATAAAATAGGTTGCATAACATTACACTTAAGTTGTGCCTTCATTAAAAATCTGGTATGAGGTTTTGTAAATCTTCTAGAAAAGATTTGGTCATGAAAGGTAAAGTAGAAGTACTAAGTCTGGACAGATGAGGTGATAGTGTGATGGCTGCTGAAATAAATGACCTATAATTCTTTGAGCGATGCAGAGAAATCAATGTAAAAGGGCTCTTCTGGCTGATTAGAGTGTTAATGGAGGGTAGGATGTATTGTCCTTTGTGTGTGAATTTCAGCCTCTTTTCTGCTGTTCCCTTTACTGAGTCAAGACTGACTCCAGTGACAGCCTGTCTGCTTGATGAGATTATTCAGTTTTTCTCTCCCATATCAGTGTTTCCATATTAATGCTGCAACCACAGACTGGCAGGACATGTGCAGACCAGCTCTGTATGTGCCAATGGGCCTTAGTGTGCATTCCCATGTACATCTGTTGCTCTAGTTTCACCAAGACCTGTCTTATTTGCCCACTTGGAGTTGTAGGTGGTTCTTTTTTCACACTCTCGTCCTACTCTTGCCTCTCTTGATACACCTGATAGAGGTGTTCTGTAAATCCAGGAATGGATCTTTATCAAATGAATGTTCAAAATAAGTGACTATGCTGATTCACCTTAATCACATACTGAATTTTTGGCTTTTAGCAGTGCAGCTCCCCTCACTGGTGACTAAGGGGAACACTGACACCTCAGCTCTGTTACACATCACATAACTTCCTTGCCAAAAACACAGTGGAGGCCACAGAAACAATTATAATCTGATTACTGTGTTATGAACAATAGGCTGCTGAGCTGTTCCCTTAATTTCAGTGCTTGTTTTAGTTAGTATTGTTCTTTACTAAAAGAATATGAGAACATAATACATTGTGAGTGACAACAAATGTTTGAACTAAATTATATGACGGGCTTTTCACCTTAAGCAGCCCACATTTGCTGAGTCATCCAGAAATCTCTGCAGCTGAAATGAAGCAGACCTGCAGTTCAATTTGGATGTAAAAATGGCCATAAGAAGCAATTGAAGTCATAGTGTTAATATGGTGGTATGACACGTTGATCAGGGAGTGCAAGCTGATCTGACTTTAAAGAGTGGATTTAAATTGACCACTAATCAATAACAGCCATTGTTCATGACCAGATGGTGATGCATGGTCTTTAAAACACTGCTGATCAGTCAATCGCAAGCTGTTCTTTTTTCACTCTGTTATAAATACAGCAATACAGCAGACATTTGAGTTAGTTGGAGACCATCTGGAGACATCTCAGGAGGGTCATCTGCTTTTACTGACATAAGGTATGTAAGATAATTGTTAGATGGTAAGAAGTCTCATTAGTTTTATCTTTATCTGTTCTTAGGTCCCAATGGTGGCTGAAAAGAGGCTTATTGGCCGTTTTTATTATCTTAATTTTGGTGCCTTTCTCGCTTAGAATACTTCCTGGATTAATCCAGCACTTTGTTTATGCGAACAGAAGTAAGTGAATTCTCTTTCTGCCTCTTGCAAGTATATGTGTAATCCTCAAATGGCTTAAAAAAACAGGGCCCACCTCTCTTCCCTTCGTGTTTTGTAGTCAGGCTGCCATTCTTTTTTGACCTCAACCAACCTGCTGATTTCTCCCTTAATCACACCATCAACATGTACTTAACTTCAGAGGAAGGAATCTCTCTTGGCGTATGGTGAGTATAAGCCAAGTTCAGCATTTTCTTTCTTTTTTTTTAGCATAAATATAAAAAGGCTAGGACTTTTTTAATGATCCAATTATCAGCTGTGTCTCTAAGGTGGTGTATTGTTATGAACCATTTAAGGCACACTGTCCCCGAAAGTCAGTGGATGGAGGCACAGGGGAAGGACTTGGCCTGGTACCAGGACAGTTTAAGTGATGGAAGTCCAGTTTTCATATATCTTCATGGGAACACAGGCACAAGGTTTGATAAATAATTCATTTGTATTATTACTGTCTCCTGAGGGAGCAAAGAGTTAAAGTCTCACAAAGCTAGACACATCTTTTTTGTTTTGATTTGTTTTTTTTTAAAAACACCAATGTATTGGCCAACAGGGCAGAAACTCATCGGATAGGAGTTGCAAAAGTGAGTGATCACCATCACAAACATATTAATCTTGTCAAGATCTGATAAAGTTATTAGAGTCTCAATAGCCATCCTGATGACAAATAAGCATTTTGTGTCAACAGGTATTGAGTGCACTTGGTTACCATGTGCTGGTGCCTGACTACAGAGGTTGGTGCAAATGAAGATTTATGACTCTTGGTCTAAGCATATTTTCCATCTCTATGCTTCTTTGCCTTCATATTGATTGTAATATACAACCCTCTCACATTGATTTAATATCTCATGCATCCATATGATTACTGTTATGCTCGAGATGATGTTTGTTGTAGGCAGTCAAATGACAGCAGTTCAAGTTTAGGTCAGTATCTAATGCAGGTTTCCCTCTGAGTGGCTGCCCCCTGGTGGCAGTGGAGAGCAACTCTGTGGTCTAAATGAATAGTAGTTGACTAAAGAAACTCTGGCAGGGTTTGGAGATTCAACCGGGGAGCCAACTGAAGCAGGTCTGACCACTGATGCCCTCTACATGTACAAGTGGGTCAAAGCACGCAGTGGAAACAGCCTAGTTGTCATCTGGGGACACTCACTTGGCACTGGGTAAGACAGGAAAAACTCTGAATCTACAGTACTTTACTCAAGTACAAATTTAGTAATTGTTTGCAACATATACACCTTAATTTTGCCATTCATGTCTAAGTGACATAGAACAGCAGCAAACTGTAGCAGTTAGGATGAGCAGAGATTGGTGCAGTGGCTGAACAAATGAGGAGGAGAGCTCCACAAACACAACATGTATCAAAGAGGAGTCAGTGCAGTGCAAAGGACTTTGAATTCAGCACAGAGTCCCAACAAAAAGGACTGGTGAGAACCAAAGAGGTCTCTGATGTAAAGATTAGTAGCACAATTGTCTGTGTGCAACCTGCAGACAGAACTCACATTATTAAACACAGATCTGTCTAGAAGCCAGGTACAGCTTCACTCAACTGGCTTCAGTAATATACAGTGTTACATCCATTACAGAAGTAATTGATATTAACATGCAGCTACAACAAACCTGCCAAAAATGTAATTGCTGAAGTTAAAAATGATTACTTTAAGTGTAAATGTATGTAAACTATACAAAAAAACATTAACAAACAAACAGCTGCTGCTCTTCATATCTCTGTGCAGAGTGACCACAAACACTGCAGTGAAACTGATTGAGAAAGGTAGGATTTGCCACCAGTGAATTTTGGCAGCCTGAAGTAAGAGAAAATAATTTTAACATCCAAGTACAATGATTATTTCCTCTTTTTTTCAGGAGAGGTTTTAGATGGTGTGATCCTGGAGGGCACATTCAATAGTGCTGGACAGCAGATACCAGTTCATCCTTTTACCTGGGTAAAATTACCACTGCTGATATTTTGTTTGTTGATTTCACGTGGCTGTTGCTACATAATGCATAACCTCTCAATGTCTGATTTTTCTTCTATTTAAAGTACTACTGGAAATTTCCAGGCTTTAACTACTTTTTTCCAGAGCCATGGGCAAAAAACAAGATTTTCTTTCCCTCTGAAGAAAAGTAAGTTGATGAAACACTAACACATACTGGTTTAACAACAGTGAAATATTCAGTTTTGCATAACGTCAAACACTGATCAGCCCTCCATATTGCTATTACCAGTGAAATGCATGCATGTTTCGTGTTCTGATCCTTTTGTTTTGTTTTTTTTCTTTTAATCTGCAGTCTAAAGAAAATGAAGAGTCCAATCCTTTTCCTTCATTCAGAGGATGATCACTTAGTTCCCATTCACATTGTTCAGCAGGTATTACTGGTTCAGAGAGTTGCACTGTAAACCGAAATGGTATTTTCCTTGCAGCTATAAGTAATCAAGTGTATTCTTTAGGGTAATGTGTTGAGGTAGAAAAAAGTCTCTTGCTTTTCTTTCCCAGATGCATGAGGTAGCAGTGAGTGCTCAGAATGCAGAGCGAGTAAAGTTGGTGTTATTTGACGGTTCTTTGGGGTACCTGCACAACGGTCTATATAGAGACCCCCATCTGCCTGACATCTTAAGGTGAGAAAACATTTCACTGATAACACTAAAAATTATTATATTCTTGCTCTGCAGATCTGTCTGTTAAAGGATCTTTTTCACTTTGCAACTTGTCTCCTCTGCAGAGAGTTTGTGCTGTCGTTGTGATGTTGGAAAGATGACTGAAGCAGAAAAACCTGCCAGACTGCAGGAACCAAGCACTGATTTCATTTGGTCATGCACTACTTTCAAATATCGCAAATATGATGCATAGAATATGTGATAAACTTTAAATAACTGATTGCTATGATTCCAAACTGTTTAATGTTTAAAAAATTATTTTAAGGATGAATGCTAACATTGTTCAGGCAAACAAGTTTTTAGATCAGTTACATTTGTAATTCCTCTTTTCTAAGCTCTATGCTATATTATGCTGTATTCTCAATTTTCAGAAAAAATCCCATCAGAAATTTAGTTGAGCCATTGTTGCAGTAGGTGCCCTCTTCTGGGCACTGATGTGTTGTGATATTGCCCATGTATAATACTAAAAAACAACCTTGGTTATTCAGAGCTTAAATTTCAAGGTGCCAGTGGTACTTTAGAGTACCGTAATGCTGGAAAAACAGCAGGGAAGTGTCTGTTCTTCAACATTATCACAGGTTTGTATTAAAAAAGAATAGAATTCTGAAATTCTGAGTTCCCTCAGTTTGACCACAGTTTATATAATGCATTCAGATAAGTCATGAAGTAAAGATAAGTCATCTAAACACAATACATTTTGCCTTCTTCATACACACTGGTGTATTCGTGTCCCTGTCTTGCATTTTTGATACAAGAAAACAGGTATTAAAATGTTAATTTCAATTTGTAAAACTCTGTAAGAGATTTCAACTTTGCAGAGTTCATGTTCCACTACTTCAAGATTTCATAAATTTACAGTTGTCTGAGATTAATTTAGTTACATATGTGACCAGCTAAGTCTACCATGAATAATCTGTTCAGCCACCACAGTTCTTACAGTCTAATACTTTAAAAATAAAATTAATGAGGAAACTTGTAGTGAAAAAAGAGTAGTTTGATGCTTAGCACTGCAAACATCCTTGTCCTTCAAAATGTGTTCAAAATGTACTTGATTATGTGAAATGTCTATAAAGCTGTACTTTCTGTCAAATTAAAAAAATAATCCTCTTTTGCTTGGGCTAATTTTTCTCAATGTCCATACCACTTGCATACCTCATCTCTGCTAGCTACTGTATGTTGAATATAAGGTATTTATTTATTTTATATTTCATTCCTTATTGAGCCAATTAATGCATTTTTACTGTAAAAGAATATAGTGTAGCCTACCATACACTATTTTTCTCTACAAATTAAAGTCAGTGAATTACAGAGGATGGCCCTTTTCAAGAAAGTCTTCTAACTTCATTTTGCGCTGATACATGTAAGTTTGGGTGCTGTATACTCATGCTGGATATATTTTTTACTCAGAATTCTAAATTATATAGAACATGCTGATGTTTGTGTATTTTTAATTACATTTTATCTTAAGAGCACAAAAAAAAACAAGAAAGCTGGATCTTCTCCTTTTGAAGACAAGTTTTGAACATAACTGATCCACATTTGCAAAGTGATGTCTTAAAACAAAGGTTGAATGTAACTAAGAACTTAAGCCCTTAATTAAAATTTTGAAGTCTATTTCGTATTTTCGAGTAATAGGATTTTTCACATTTTTGTCTTCATAATCCAGGACATCTCAGAGGCGAATACTATACTCTTAACTCAATTACATTTCCCAACAGAGTTAGTTACAAGTAACTTGTAACAGAGGACATTTCTCTATACCCTCACTGCCCGGTAAAAACCTATGTAACTCCAAATTAGGTGGTTTTGAGCTAGAATTGTTTCTTATTCATGAGTACATTTTTCTTTGAGTTGAGAAAATTGTCCCATTTTTTAAGTTGAATCTGTAAACCTCTACATACGTGGGATATGCTGGAGTATACATTGTCACAACTGAACCGGGACAGGACAGGACAGCGACGCCACAAACGAGATGATTTAAGGGAATCATGATACAGTGTTGTACATTAAAGTTTGTTAAATCGTTATAAATTAGCACAACCTTAAACATAAGACAGCTGGAAAATGCGACATACACATTCATGCCACAGCAGCAATAATCTCTCAACAGTATATGGTAAGGTACTGACACGGACCATTTTAATGCATAATGATTTAGCTGTTTTTTTAGTACAATGACACAATTTTTAGTACAATTTTTGCTTCTTTGTTTTATATCCACATACATTTACTTGTTTTGAATAAAGTTTGAATGCAGGGCTGTTCTTAAGGGGTATTAACCCTGTGATTTACTTGAAAGAAGGATCAGAGTCGACTTCTTCCACCACTGCTTAGAAGAGAAATGAGTATCAGGTACTTTTGAACTAGCTTACTGCTGTAGATGGAGCACTGTTTTCCTAAAACGGTTATTGTTTTGATTAGAGAAGTATAATTAACTTTTTTTTATTGAAGTACAAACTGAAGTTATGCGAGTTACCCTTTAATAAGTGTAAAAGATAATAAAAACAGATAAAATGTTGCGGTTGTTGAGAATGCTTTGAACTGCAAGTAAATTCAAGATAAGTGAGATATTGTTCAGATAATTTTAGGTCCTATGGAAGGCCTGTTTGTTGTGCGCGTGGATCATGTTTCGTGCACCACCTCTGTCAAAGGTGAGGTGAAGCTCCCGTCTTGGCAATCAGATGACGTGGCCGAAGGTTGCGGACGATGCGCTGACAGAGTTTTTTTATTCACCGTGTGATCCATCGTTTTTCACAGTGACTGGAGGCTGTGAACCATGTGACTTATTTCAGCCAATCCGATATGCGTGCGATGGACGTGGTCGTGAAGCGCTTACGCCATATGCGTACGAGAGCATCCCTAAAAATTGCCTCTGTCATACAACCAGGAAGAAGGTGGAATAGCTCCATAACGCTAACATCCACAGTCTTTCTGCTTACTTTCGCCGAAAATAATGGGATCTTCCAGGTGGAAAGTGGCAGCGACAGCCTTTCTTGTAATAGTTGGTTCTTTATTACCTGTCGACGCAGATGAACATGAACACACGGTAAGACAGCGTTTTGAGAGGCCGATTGAAAAGGGGGAGCCTTATGGACGTTTGTGCTCTGTGTAACGTTAACTTGCTAACTGTAGCGACGACGACTAGCTGCATACAAGAAAACAGAAATACAGACACGACATAGTTGCCTGGCCTTTGCTGTTGTGTTATTTCTCTGTACAGGGATACCTATTTAACAAATTTGCATGAACTGTGAAGCTAACTTGTCATCACTTATCGGCCGGACTGCTCATGGCTAACGTTTGCCTGCTAACTTGTTAGCACGTCTTCCACACTGGTCTCACAAGCAAGCTTTCCTTGAGCACCGGCGGAAACTGCGCTCAAGTTAGGCTAGCTAGCATTAGTTAGTTGTTCAACAAAATACTAATAGCTTACCTAATAACCGCGTACAATTATCTTGAGGCAGTTATTAGTAACACTACCTTCCCATAGTGTTAACTTTAGCTGCTATTGCTATTGTGATCGAATAACGTTAACGCTAATACATTATTCGAAACGAAAACACCGGTTTAACATTAGGGCCTGTCGATATTTCTGCTCTCAGATGCCTAAGCAGTTTATTACGAATGTTTAACAAGGTAGTAGGGCAGATAATAATAGTTAGGCAACATAATCTAAGTGTTTAAAACGTGAAATTAATAGAAACTGTTGCAGCATTGCAGGCAGACAATGCTATTATAAGAGCACACAACTTTTTACAGAAATCTTACACTGGTTTAGCGATTAGCCTTTTACATCTTCATTTATTTGCATGAATTTGGATGCAAATAAATAAAAACGTGACACTGCTCTTTTTTTTAAGACCTTTTTTTAGGGAAAATGTAATTGCAAAGTCACATTAAACTAATTGTGTTTCTATATGCACTTTAAAAATCGATTGTATCTGTAGATGTGCTGCTCTGACGTGAGATTTTAAAAAAACATCTAAAGTTATTAGGAGTTACTGTCATTCTCTTTAGAATATCAAATTCCTTGCATATGTAACTAGCAGAGCTAGTAGTACTGGTGTAGCATCCTGGGACTTCAAAGTAAGAGCCTTTGTTTGTCCTTTGCAGTACACAGATAAGGAGGAGGTAGTTTTATGGATGAACACAGTGGGGCCTTACCACAACCGACAAGAGACATACAAGTACTTCTCTTTGCCGTTCTGTGCGGGCTCCAAAAAGACCATCAGTCACTACCATGAAACACTTGGAGAGGCTCTGCAAGGAGTGGAACTTGAATTCAGCGGCCTAGACATAAAGTTTAAAGGTATTCTACTGTCCCACCAACTTTCACCTGTTGAGCTCATACTGTAAGAACTAAGGAGAGCATTGTATTAATAATTTATCACATGTCTAAAACCTGTGTCTTTTTTCTTTTGCACATACCCTTTTGCTGCATCTAACAAAAACAATATGGTACTTATGATCCCTGTAGAAGAAGTCATGCAGACAACATACTGTGAAATTGATCTGGACAAAGCCAAACGGGATGCCTTTGTCTACGCCATTAAAAATCACTACTGGTACCAAATGTACATAGATGATCTGCCCATTTGGGGTAAGTGATACTTTATTTTCTTTTAAAAGATGTTTTTTAGGCCAGATGCACCACTAAAAAATTACAAATGCTGAATATGCTTGTGGTGTAAGTTGCTCTGTTATTACAAGTATTGTTTTAGTGTTTTTTTGGCTCTGTCTGCATCTTCTGCTCCATCTCAGTAAGTTCTGTGCTTATTAGCTCATTAGCATGTTAAAAAGGTCTGCAGTGACACTGGCATCTTGTGTGTCAGTGTGCTTATCTTGGCACTGGAGAAGTCTATCCGGTTCCTATTCACAGGTGAGACTGTCATGTCATTGTTGGCCAACTAACAGGAGTCCAACAATAAACAAAAAATGTATCCAAACTGCTTCCTAAAAGACACTGAAGTCAGTCAGCAGGGTTTTAACTCAACTGGTTAACCATATGCTGTCTGGGTTTCTATCAACTGAAATGTTGATTAGAATCATGAAACACATTTTAGGGTTTCCATTGTTTCTGCTCTTTTGAAATTGTGGTGATATATGACACTAACTTGATACCAAAGACAACAAACTAATTTTCACTGAATAATTACACTCCCACAATTAAAAAAGTTCTGGTAAAAGAAAAAGCTTTGAATGCCAGACATGACCATTCTTGGCTTACAGGCGTATTAATGAGTCACTGTCATTACTTCCTGTCACTCTCACAAGCTAACGGTGGGATCACACACACATGTGGTTGTATGCTCAGTGGTACCACTCCTACAGTTCCACAAACATTACTCTGTTAGCTGATGTTGTAGATCATGGGTGGGGCACTGGCATTTACTCAGACAGTCTCTGTGTCGTACATTACATACCCTTTCTTTAATTACTATAAACAGACATAGACTTTGACCTCATGTCCGGTACGCCAGTGTGGTAACTAAACCAGCGTGCCTATTTTGCAGTTGAGTAACAGGAAGATAAATATGCATATCTGCAGTAGAATAACGGGCAGCTAGATCGGAGTTGATTTAGGGTAACTATTTTACATTAAACTCATTTGCACAGAGTAAGAGATCCTGTACGGTGGCCAGTAGGGACAAGCTTTGTTAATAGCTGAAGCCCAAAGACTAAATGTACCAAATGAATACAGATGATGCTGTTGTTAGTTTAACAAGCAGTTTAGAAAATGACCTTTATTTGGCATTTACACTCCCTGATTATTATTACTTCTACATAACTGGAGGCTCAGGACCACTTCTGTAAGAACCAGATCCCAAATTCACAGCTTGTCCTTTTTTTGTAAGGCATTGTTGGTGAGGCAGATGAAAACGGAGAAGATCATTACCTGTGGACATACAAGAAACTAGAGATCGGCTTCAATGGCAACAGAATTGTTGATGTAAATCTGACCAGCGAAGGCAAAGTCAGACTTGTGCCAAACACAAGAATCTCAATGTCCTATTCTGTGAGTACTGAATTATCCAATCCACTCAGTAGTCCTTTTTGTACTCTTATTTTATGTTTGTAGTATTTTCTTGTAATCTCATGGGGCTCAGGTCATAGAAACATGTTAATACAAGAAGGTAAATGTATGTTTGTCATCAACAGGTGAAGTGGAAGAAGTCAGATGTGAAGTTTGAAGACAGATTCGACAAATATCTCGATCCATCCTTCTTTCAACACAGGGTGAGTTAAATATTATATGCATGGTTATTTATGGTTATTCACCAGCAGCCCAGACTACTTGGCTTGACTACTTGGCAACTGGGCTTGTTGTACAGGGTTTGAGTAAAGCCCTGAGCCATAGCAGGTATGATGCAGTTGACCAGCGTGGTAACTTTTGGCTGACTCTTGAACTCATCTAGCTGGGCTCTTTCTAAAAGGAAGTTTGGCTAATTTTAGAGTCTGAGTTTTGGACTCCCTCAGCTATCACAGCCAGTGGGTGAAAAAGTTTGTTTCCTGTCCTGACTTGTATAGTGAAGCTGAGTCCACTAAGACTAAGAGCAGGGATTTTATAAATGAGTGTTTGTGGGATTTAACTCCTTTGAAATATCTTGATTAATACATTCGGCAGGTTTTGTAAGAAACTTCAGTACATCACAACATAGTTCATTGTGTTTTATTGACGATTTTAACGTTAATTTGTTTTGTTGTGATGTAACAAGCATTATTATATGGTTACCTCTTGAAATAATAACTGGTTTTACTGCCCTTTTTTTTAGATTCACTGGTTCTCCATCTTTAACTCTTTTATGATGGTCATCTTCTTGGTGGGTTTGGTGTCCATGATTCTGATGAGAACACTAAGAAAGGATTATGCAAGATACAGCAAAGAGGAAGAAATGGATGATATGGTACGTTTAATAGTCTCACATTTTGCTGTGGACCACATTATTATTTCCTGA
Organism: Acanthurus leucopareius; assembly: GCA_029814765.1. Lineage (NCBI taxonomy): Eukaryota > Metazoa > Chordata > Actinopteri > Acanthuriformes > Acanthuridae > Acanthurus > Acanthurus leucopareius. Next base: position 6,371,018 of record JAQMCX010000003.1, on the reverse strand, counting down.
ATTTAAGGTTGCAATTTAAGGTTGGTTTCAATTTTTGAGTGTTTGAGTGCATTTAGTTGTTTTTCTGCTCTCATTTTGACTGCATTGTGCTTGACTGTTCACACAAAGAATGTTGTTTAAGTTTTAAATCCTGTGCACCTATCAACTGGCCTTTATGGTGAGCAAGATCTTTCCTGAAATTCCATCTCATTTTGCCTTTTGTCCCTGTGTCATCAGGACAGAGACCTGGGAGATGAGTACGGTTGGAAGCAGGTACATGGCGATGTGTTTCGGCCATCGAGCCATCCCCTGATCTTCTCGTCACTCATTGGCTCTGGATGCCAGATTTTCTCGGTCTCCCTCATCGTCATCATTGTGGCTATGGTTGAGGATCTGTACACAGAGTGAGTAATTGGCAGATAACTGCCTGGTAGGAGCTTATTGTTGTACTTGAGGGCTTAGGGTCGGATACAAGGTTTCCCTATGATCTGTTTCCAAGGTTTGTTAAAGTTGAGGTCTAATGAACCTCTATCAAATACTTTAATCTCCTCTCAATTAAAATTTTGCCTAATAGTAATGTTTAAATATTGTAGTTTAAAACAAATATCTAACCCATTAAAAAAGACTTGATTTGATCTCTGAGTTTTTTTGTAACCTCGATGAACCCAATAATCAGATCCAGATTTCATAAAGGCTGTTGAAACTTGATCCCATGTGATTATTTTTATAAAAGCTGCAGAAGTTGCAAATGAAGTTTACTGTTGCACTAACAAGTAACACCCCCACCCCCACCACACACAAAATGAATGGTTCTTTAGAGAAAAAGAAAGCAAGTATAGCTTTAATCAAGAAGAGAAATGATTGCAGTGCCTAGGATGACTGTGTGTGTGTGTGTGTGTGTGTGTGTATGTAAAGTTATCTACTTGTTTCTCTTTGGTGAAATTCAAGCTCTGTTAAATTGTAGCTTAAAAATGCATGATTTAGATGTAATGTCAGAAAAACACTATAGATATGAGATACCAACTTCAACTGAAGTCAGGCCCAAACACTCAGACTTCACAGGGCTAAACTCGTATCATTTTTCTCTGCAGGAGGGGATCCATGCTGAGCACAGCCATTTTTGTGTACGCTGCCACCTCCCCTGTCAATGGCTACTTTGGGGGAAGCTTGTACGCAAAACAAGGAGGTAATAATAGAAAAAACACTGTGGACTTTCGGCTTTCTACCTGTAATTTTCTCACATTACTCTCATTGATTTGTCTGAATAATACAGGCAGAAGATGGATTAAGCAAATGTTCATTGGGGCCTTTATGATCCCAGCCATGGTGTGCGGGACTGCATTCTTCATCAACTTCATCGCTATCTACTACCACGCCTCCCGAGCCATCCCATTTGGCACCATGGTAGGTTTGACGTAGAAACACGTTCCCAGGAGTCCACAGCTTAAGTTATCTGTCTGACTTTGCTTTTTTGATAAAGAGTAATCATTTGTAGAGCATATAGACGCCAGAAGTGATGAGAAGAGAGTAGAAAGTCACTGCATCTCTCACTGTGCAAGTCATTAAAAATACATTTCTATAGTTCAGATGAGAACACAAGGTTTGGCACCATCTGGATAACATTAAAAAACAGATCAGGACTTATAAAACATAATCCACACAACACTGGCTCCTCGAATTCTCTGCAGCTTTTCAAGTGGGTTTTTTTTAGTTTATTTCTTCCTTTAGACATTATCAAACTAAACCTGAATGCTTCTTACAAAAACTCTCCATTATAAACACCTGTTTATTGACTCGACCCAATGCTCACAGAGTTACTATGTGTCCATCAGCGCAACATTAGATGAAGATTATAGTGTCAAGTAACCATCTTTAAGCCCATAAAAGCCAGTTTGCCAATGCTTTAGTCAAACCTGTTTTAACAGACCTGGAAAAAATCTGTGGCAGTTTTAGTTTTTGCTGTCCAAACCTGAGGGTCATCTGATCTAAACCTTGAGCCTCAATGCATTTATTATCTTCCTAATTTCATTAATATTGGAGACCTTCATTCCTGGTGTGAACATGCTGAATTTAAAAGGTGTGAATGAATAGAAAATTCCCTGTAGTTGTCTCACAAAGTCTATCACATTTCTCCTCATTCAACAACTCCAGAACTGCTTAATTTTAGAGGAAGTCTGGGGATGCTTGTGAAATTAGTTGAAACAGACAATGCATTTACAAACATTAGACAGTGTTTTGTGTGTATCAACAGAACACATTAGTTGAATGGGCAGTCTGTCAATGTTGCCATGGACACAGTCTTGTACACACAGCTTAAAGAATGTGGACGTTCACCCTGGAAATATGGTCTGAGCCATCAAATCTCAAGATGTATTGAGGATACATTAAGGTGCACTCACTGCTGTACTTAGAGCTGTTATGAACAGATCACCCAGAACCTGTGATTAATACCAGGTGTGCACAGGCTCTTTTTGGGCATTCGTACCTCTGGGTCAGGATTTGAGCATTAATTATGAAAAGTGCGAATCAAGAGATCCAGCACCTCATAAAACTGGTTCAATATTTTATTGAATGTCATTGAGTGGAGGGAAACATTGGCGGGACACAGTTAAAGGACAATTGAGACAAATGATGAGGGTTCTGAAAACACTCTGGACTTTTGCTGTGACTGAATATAAATCATTTTTGTTTTCCTGCAGGTTGCCGTCTGCTGCATTTGCTTCTTTGTCATTCTGCCGCTAAACCTCGTGGGGACGATTCTGGGGAGGAATCTGTCTGGCCAGCCAAACTTTCCCTGCCGGGTGAACGCCGTGCCGCGGCCAATCCCCGAGAAGAAATGGTAGGTGTGGTCCAACACAGACAGAGCGTCTCTGAATACAGGATATGTTTACAAATTTACATTGGAGACAGTTGGTACATGCATACACATCATGTAGTCATACTTAGACAACCAAATGATGTCACTATCAAGTTTTCGCTTTCTAATAAATGACAAAAGATTATTTTAGTTTGGAAAATGTTAGAAAACGACTTCAATCACAAATAGCCAAGCATCTAAACAACTAGCATCTAAAATAAATGGGCAGATTTTTCTGAGATAAATTTAAAAAATACACATCTCAGTAATACTCTGCAGCATTAAAACAATGTGACATGCAGTTCATCTATGGTTGTAGAGGGAAGTGTAATGACTGACCAGTGGGCAGTGAGGACATTGTACTTACTGCACAAAAAGAATTCCTAAGTGTTGTAGAGCCTGTGTTCAAGTGTTGGACATCAGGTCTGAAGTAGAAAATGGTTTTTCTGTCTGCACAAACTCTTTGGGTAATGAAAAATAGTAAAGCAATAAACTACGAGTGTATTAACATTTACAACCTCCTGCCAAGCACTGTGGCCAGCTGCCAACAGGAAACAGTAGACGTGACTGCAGGGCACTGTCGACTTTACCTGTTTCTACCTTTTTCGTTTTCCTTCTTATAACACAATAAGTCATGTATCCATGCCCTGGAATCTGACGTGGACCTTTACAGTCACATTCTTACGCTGAGCGTTGTGGTCTCACAGGTTCATGGAGCCGGCTGTCATCGTCTGCCTCGGAGGAATCCTCCCGTTTGGGTCCATTTTCATTGAAATGTAAGTCTCTGCTGTAGTTCTGAAGGGTTTGCAGGTGTTTAGATGATCTTCACAGCAGGTGACGTGCTTTCTTCCCTTTCTTCTGTTTTTCAGGTACTTCATCTTCACATCTTTTTGGGCCTACAAAATCTACTATGTGTACGGTTTCATGATGCTGGTCCTGGTCATCCTGTGCATTGTGACTGTGTGTGTCACCATTGTGTGTACATACTTCCTGCTCAATGCTGAAGACTACAGATGGTGAGTTTTATATTTTGCCTCAGTTTGGCACAGACTCTTGATTTTTTTTTATATTTCTGGCAGAATATAATATCTTTAAGCCATAGCATCTTTACTGCAAGTCTCCAACTGTTACTTATGTTTGTTTCTGCTTGTTTTCTGTTTTCAAGGCAATGGACAAGTTTCCTCTCTGCTGCATCCACTGCTGTTTATGTTTACATGTACTCCTTTTACTACTACTTCTTTAAAACTAAGTAAGTTTCAGACTTAATTTGACCATATAGCCTCGGGAATTTTCAGGGAAATCAAATCCATTTCTAATATGCTGTTGTTGTCCTGTTGTTTTCAGGATGTACGGGCTGTTCCAGACATCCTTCTACTTTGGCTACATGGCCGTGTTCAGCACTGCCCTGGGAATAATGTGTGGTGAGTCCTCCATCTAATTGTTTGAATACTGCTGCACTGTTCTGAACTAAAGAAACTCAAAAATCTCTGGCAAATAATCTTTACAGAACTAGGCTTTTATAAAGCCCAGATTTCTGTTGCAGTACAAAAGACTTGGAGTCAATTGCCACAACTTCAGTTAGATCAGTAACATTTTTAGTGACAGAATTACTGTTAAAGATAATTGCCAATCAAGCAGCCTGACTAATTCTCTAAAAGGCAAAGCATCTGCTTATGAGTTGTGGCATGTTCATTGAGATTTGATCATCTTTTTCATTCAAAAAATTATCAATGAATAAAAGGAATTTTACACCTCAGAGCTTCAAGTCCTGCTGCCACAAATTAGCAGATGGAAACATAACAAATGTAGCAGTGTTTGTTGTCACTTGGAACCAAAAACTCTTGCTAAACCAGATTTTAAAAAGTTCAAAGTTTGAACACTGTGTTAAATGTGAAGAAACAAACAAACAGTGCAGTTATTTGCAAACTGTGTTTACTAGCAACATTTACACTAAGTGCTCCTGGGCCCATGTTCTAATATGCGTATGCATGTTCGATATAGTGGTGAACCTGGACTTGTCCCTGTGAACGACTCAGCCTTTCAATGCTCCTTTTATACCCAATCATGAGACTGTCACCTGTTACCAATAAACCTGTTAACCTGAAGAATGTTCCAAAAAGGTGTTTTAGAGCACTCCACACTCTCCCAGTCTTTTGTTGCTCCTGTACCGACTTGTTAGAAACCTTTTGCTGGCATCAAATACTGAATAAGGAATTTTTTTTTTAGAAAAATCAAGTGTTTGTTTTTACACAGTGTCCCAACTGGAAATGAGGTAATAAAAAATAACTGCTAGTCATTACAGCATCATTTTTCTGTGACAGAGATGAGGAAACAGGTTTTATGTGAATTTGGGGAAAATATGGTACTACACCAGTTTAGATGGGAGGTGGATGAGGGAACCTACAGTCATGGGTGATGTTGCATTTTTGGGTACATCGTAGGATGCCCCTCTTGAGAAATACTTAAACCTCATACTTTTTAGTAAATTAACAAAAAATAACAATGATGAAAAGGTGAGAGGAGTATTAACTTAGCTAACATGCTAATATGAAGGGGCAGAAGAAAAAGATTTTTTGGTCTCACTTTGAGAAGCTGTCAAGTCATCTGTCTTTTTACTTTCAATAGTCTAGAGGTAAACTCTGAATAAACACAAACAAATACTACAAGTTCACTCATACTTGCCACTTGAAGGAAAATCTAGATGTACAAGTAGTCCTTGCACAAAGCCTTATATTTTTAAGGCAGCCTGCACCGTTTTTTTCAGCATCAATTCGTCAGTTGAAGTGCAGTTAAATACTGTTCCTCACTAGCTGCAAGCCAAACTCATTCTTCAGCTTGAAGTGTAATAAGCCCTGGCTGGAATCGTTCACCTGAAAGCACCTTAGTGGAGCCATCTCTAATCTGCACTGGCGACAACATGGTGCCCTCCGGGTTTGTTGGATGTCTGACTGGTTATGTTGTGGATGTAGGATGTCCTTTTCCTTGCTCTAACCTTTATTGGATACCTTCACCATTAATCATTTGGTCCTGTGATGGATTTACCTGGGTAGTGAGAGCACTGTGTAATACTTGCTGTTGCCAGACCATCTAAAAGGAACTCACAGAAGCCATTTGTTTGTTCCAGGTGCCGTTGGATACATGGGAACAAGTGCCTTTGTGAGGAAGATCTACACAAATGTGAAAATTGACTAAGGGGCGAAGCAGCAACACAGGGATGTTAACGGATTTGCCTACGTGTATCCTAAAAGACGGCGGGGCACAAGTCATTCTTTATTACTTTTCTTTCTTGCAAAAGAGATTATGAAAATCTCACTTTGTACAATGTAGTTTTTCCATTTTCTGAATGAATTTCAACGCCGAAGCTCAAAGCGAACAAGAGCAAATCTGCGGAAGAGATATCAAACACAAGGTTCTGTTTTTATCAGTTGCTTTCAAACAACCGTTGGGGCAAATGTTCAAGGCTTACATAGCTTCCCTTTTCCAACCCAGTCCCACCTGAGACCAGAGAACATAAATGCTTATTGATGGAATAGTGTAGCTCTCTTCAGTGAAGAGGCCTGAGTGTATTGAAAGCCTTTGTTCTATTGTGTCAGAATATTGGAGAGTTGGGTTTGTGCCCGTGTTCTCACTTGATTTCTATTTTGTATTCTTGAAGTCACTCGAAATATAATTGCCACACAGTAGTCTGTTCCGATCTCCAGCCACAGCAAAAAAGATGATCTAAAAAGCTGTCGTCACTCCCGAATCATTCCCCCATTTTGACAAATCTTGATTCCCTGTTACAGTAGCAATCCATCCAGTCGATGAGAGATTTTAGTCCTGCTGTAGTTTACTGTACAGACGAGAACAGAGGGACTGATCCAAGGTTGAGGTACACTTAGAACCGATTTTTAAATGGATGTTTGATGTGATCCCATTTCCCCGTTTGGTCGGGGTTTTCTTAATGTCTGGGTTTGAATGAAGTCTACTTGTAAAGATAATATATGGTTGGGGGGGTTGTATATAACCTTAATAATGTACCTTTAGATGTAGATCCCAGATGTATTTTCGTTGTACAGATTTACTACAGGGTGTTTTTTTTAAATGAATCATTCAGTTCCAAACAAACAAACAAAAAAAAGGTTTTTGCTTTTTTGTCTTTGTGTGGTGCTTGGGATGGGGCTGGTGGCGCTGTTACATCTTGCCTGAAATTGCATGAAGTTTTCACCAAACCATCTGCTCATCAAATTCCACTTAAGTCAGCGCTGTCAGGTTGTTTTTTTTTTCTTTTTTTGTTCATTTTAGAGTCAAAATGTAAAAGGTACATTTTGGTGACCGGTAGGCCTGCTTATGAAGACTCTTCTTATTTTGATTTTATATATTATTTAAAGCTTTAAAAGGCTCTACATCTTCTGGTAAGCCATGTCCCTCATGTTCTTTCTGTAGCCTAACCTGAAGCATCATTTTGTGAATGTCAGAAGGAAAGAGGCAGTCGCTTTGTTTCCGTAAACATACTGTACAAAGTGAAGTTTATGTACACTTAAAAACTAGATGTTTTCATAACCACACACAGTGCTGAGGAGTGTTTCAAATGCTTTTCCCCCATTTTGTGTAAATACAGTATGTTACCCTACTTGTATGAGAAGTGGCAATGCCTTTTTTTTTCTAATTTCCAGTTCTTCCCCCCCACTGAAGTTGATTTTGGCACCTCATATTGTGTACCAATGTCTGATTAGACATTTTGAACCTGCATATTAACTTGCTGTAAAAAGAGAAAATAAACATGTTTATGTACAGGGGTTTGGCCTTTCAGGGTAAACGTTTTTGAATTGTATTATTGTGGATTTGTAGAACAGCCACAGGATTATACGGTGGAACAGTTCAATTTGTGTTTTATGCACAGCTGGGATGTCAGGATGCCAGAAATTTAGTAATTGATACCAATAGCAGGTGAATATCAGAATTCCTAATACCATACATTGTCAAAAACAATCAAACAAAAAACAATAAAGCCAATACACTAAAGCACACACACTTTTATATACATCAATGAAAACAGAAAGCTGTCTTTTAGAAAGAATATATTGTGTATTGATGGGTATGATTAAACACAATTTACATACTGTAAACTAAGAGAACATTTATTTTAAGATTTATACCATCCAGTGTTTTGGGTGTAGATCCGTGAACTCTGTCTTCTTTAGTTGACTTTTTCAAAGTACTCCTTTGATCCCTCTGGAGTTGGTTTAATCTGAAAGAGAAAATTAACTTAAAAATGGTTTGCACTTTGGATGCTAATGAGCCTAATGCACATTTAAAGCTCTGCAGCTTCTTTAATTAATATACACAAACACCTAGTAAATAATAAAATGACAAACAAAATTTTTTTAAAAGACAGTAAGAAACATTAAGTTGCAACAACAATGAACAGGAAAAATTGAGTTTTTGTACTGATTGAACGTAAGGATACAGTGTTTGTGGAGCATTTACAGAGAATATGAGAGCTTGAAGGAACTCACTGTTGGGGACTCGGGGGTCCAGCTGGCCGGACACACCTCCCCGTGGGTCTCCACAAACTGGAAGGCCTTCACCAGACGTAGGGTCTCTTGTACACAACGGCCCACTGGCAGGTCGTTCACACTCATGTGCCGCACCACACCGTTTGGATCGATGATGAACAGGCCCCTGAGAGACAACAATAACATAAAAATAAGTTATGAAGCATCTCTCTCAACAATTGTCATAAAGTTTTCTACAAAACATTAAAAAATAAAAAACCCGCCATCACTGTGCAAGTTCACCAAATTCTGTCTCCAACAGCCAAACGTAACATATGGTGAACATCTTTATCTTTTATTTGGAGAACATCTGGATTGGACACAGACTGAGTTTGAAAAATTGAATTTGTCGCAGTGGGGGGATGGGCCTTAAAAATCCCACAGCTCTGCAACAACATTATGATTCTACAGAAGAAAAATACCAAACATACCTTTGGACTCAAGTGAGCATGATGTTAACCACATGACTAATAATAACCACAGCAATGGTGTAACAGTAACGGCTATAATATTAACTGTAGTAAAAGCAGCTGCAAGTAGATCCTTTCTTACAGAGCACATAATAGCATTCTATTCTATTCTATAATGGACCCACCTCAGAGCGATGCCTGGACCCTCCAGCAGCACCCCGTAGTCTCTGGAGATCTGCTTGTTGAGGTCAGACAGCAGGGGGATGTGGATGCTGCCCAGGCCTCCAGTCTGACAAAACACATTAAAATTACACCTGTTAGATTAACACTGACACAATAACTGCTGCTAATACAGTTAAAAATAAACCTGTCAGATAATGTCTGCACAATAAAGCATTGTTAAAACAACACACGTGCAGTACTTGCAGGTCAGTCATTTACTTAGGGAAACTTTATGGCCCACATCAGAGGACGAATGGAAGAACTCAGAGTTGAACCTTGCACCATGAGTTATTTACTGGATAACCTTTAGATGAGGGATGGTACCTTGCGTGGAGTGTTGATCCATGCCAGGTGGGTGAAGTGAGAGTCCACAGACACACCAACAACCTCACAGTTAACGTCGTGGAACTCATTGGCCTTGTCGCTGAATGAGATGATCTCTGTCGGACACACAAAGGTGCTGCAATTTGACAAACACAGAGAAATACAAGGCACTTTGAATCAAACGTTCACTGAGGACAGAGGACTGTTGAGATGAGATGAGATGAGATGAGATGAGATGAGATGAGATGAGGGCAGTGATGGGAGGAAATTTCTACTGGCCATCAGTGGAGGTACTTAAAATCACTGAAATCAAAGGAATGGAAATTTATCATGCTATTTATTCTGTGTTTTCATGTTCAAATACTCACAAATCCAATGGGTAGAAGAAGAGAACCAGGTATTTGCCCTTGAAATCAGCAAGGCTCATCTCCTTGAACTCCCCATTGTGGACAGCTGTGGCCTTAAAAGCAGGAGCAGGCTGAGTAACAGCAGGGGCCCATCTAGAAGTGCCTGATACAGAAAAGTCACATACAATCTATTCTTTTCTGTTTTTTGCTTTGTAAAAACAAGGTAACTTTGGTCTTAGTGTCTGGTATGGAGACGTCAGGCTTCTCTATACAATCTCAGTTCAGGTCTTAAGTAAGAATAACATTATGGAGCATTTCTGTTTGTGCAACTTTAAACTCATTTTTTATCCAAAAACTTTGATACAAATTGACAACACATCTTTGAAACCACACCATGGATCAATAAACTATTTCACTGTCCTATCCTAATCATCCTGGTTATCCAGACAGTGTGCAAGGGAAGTATCCCAATTAAACCTGTTATCAAAATGGGATTTATATTTGACCAATGACTGTAAAAGAATGGACAAATCATTAATCCAAAACATCTCTAAAATGGGTGCCGCCATCATCAATTTCCTGCTCATTCAGCTGTCTGCTCAATCTCTGTTCAGGAATAGCTGTAGTCATGATGTTACACCTTGATTTTGAAGCACTAAATTATTCATTTAAATCAAACATACCATATCTGAAAAGTGAACCGTTGAACGTAAACCAGCATGATCAGAACTACGTAAAATGAAGGAAACCATCTTTAGATAAAATGTATTTAATTTGAACTCTCAGCTGCTGCAAAATGTGAACCAGACCACCTCCAGATGTGCATCTGATCACATTCCTGTCATGCATTAACACTTATGCTGATTATTTTCTCTTTAACAGATGATTCACTACAAAATGTAGCTTATTTTGTCAAACCAGCAGTTTAAAACCCAAAGATATTCAGATTACGAATTAATAGGTTGTATATTATAAGAATCTATATTTTTAGTGGATTGATAAACTGTTAATGTTCTTGTCAACTTATTAAATTCAACTGCATATTCCATGGCCTTGGTATTGTACATACTGGTAGAGAAACAGGCTCTCTGAAGTGCAGGACCAGTGAGGGCTCTTGCAGCCCCAGATACTCCATGTTTACAGGCTGCTGTGACATTCAACCCTCCTGCTGCAACCCTTGCCTAGAAGAAAATACACCAATTTAAAATTAATAAACCACAAATATATCACCACAAAACCTGAGCTGTTTTGGTTTGCAGCTTGATGAATTGCATATTCAAAAGCCATGTTTGTGTCCCCAACATAAGGTCTGAAATTATTCATAGTATTAAAGTTTTTTGAATGGGGTATTAAAGTTCAGAAATATGAATCCAAGCAATTTTTGGAACTTTGTTTGTTTGGTTTTTTTTGGTAAAATTTAAATATGGCCTCCACAAAGGAAAATATATTCTTCCCTCATTATTTTTCATTGCTTTTTTTTTTTTTTGCCGCTACCACTTCAAAGTCTACTTAGATGAGGCTTGTAAAGAAACAATGAATGTGAGGTGGTTATTTGAGCTGGAAATGAAATGTTGAATGAAGTGTTGAATGAAAAAACAGAAAGGGTGTTGCCAGGTTTGATACCAACAGGCTCTCCGGGCAGAATGAGACCACATCCTGTGCCTAAAACATGAATAACATAACCTCATCCAAGAGCTGCAGCTTTGATCTTTAGTCAGACTGAGATGATAAAATCCTATTCCACACGTTAATTATATTTGAAGGTAGAAATATAAATAATCTCATTATACTAAATACTAAAAAGCCATATATGATTATCATCCTATAATGATATTATCAAACTATGTTTCAAGTATATTCACCTGCTATTGGTAATTTCATGTTTTGATTATAAAATAATATCATCAACAATTCAATAATACGGAAGCATGAGCAATTTTTGAAAAGCAACCTTTTCAATTTTTGTTTTTGGAGATTTGGATGAAGACCCTCGGGTCATTTTCATCATCATGCAGAGCAGCAACAAAGCAGTTGTACATCTGCAGTACTGTCATGCTTGCATGCGCTACCTTCAGGCAGGAAATGTAATATCTTAATATTTAATTTGTGTCAAGGAAAATGTTTGATTGTTCCTCTCAGCTGCCACAAGAAAAGTACCTCCTGTGACGACAGTTAATTGCTGTAAACTGGCAGAACTAACGACAAGCACACAAAAGAAGAAGTATTTGAGCCAAACTATCAAGTTCACTTGCAAGTGAAAAAACGAGGTTTTGAAGAAAACTGCAATAATAAGAATTTTCCTTTGTAACTTATGAGCTGAATAATTTGTCTATTTAAGTTAGATAACCTGTGAGCTACCTTCCTACTTTAGATGAATAATACTATTACTGCTCATGAACTTCTGACATTTCATTTGGTTTAAACTTTTCAATTCAAGTTTATTAGTTTGCCAAATGTTGTGTTTTCAGTGTGAAGGAAGTAGATTTCAGAACAGACATTGAGCCTTTTTATGGCAGTAAAAGCAAAGGTAACATATAAACATCAACAACAGCCTAATCTATTGAGGTGTTTCCATAATCAGCTGTGTGAGCCATCATGCACAATACCAGGAACCTGGAACTGAAGCAACCAAATGTAATTTAACCATCATTAACTGTGTTATTTATAACAACAGAAATGAAATTGTACCGCTGATCATGCCTGTAAAAATGGCCTAGTGTACTGATAAATGTTATTAAGCACCGTGAGTCATGCCTGCAGTATCGCTGCAATATGGAAAACAAGGTGTTTGGCAAAAATGATCAGATTTGATTTTGTCAGTACATTTCACAGGCCTAACTGTATATTTTTAAACAGGGAAGGAAACTCTGTCTTTTGATCGTTCTGTTTTTATAAAAGCATTTGTGCCATCTCAAACATCTCTTTGACCTTCTAAACAACAAGCCCACTTTGTAGGAATTTAAAATGTGTTTATCAGGTGTTGCCATTCAGTCTAGAAACACTGAGATATGATTTTTGGTCCATATAGCCTAGCCTTGTTTATTGATAGCCCAGTTAGTGGGTTGGCTGGTTAATCAGGCTGGTTTTCTGTTTTTTTCAGGGTAATTAATAGCAGGTGCAGGTGCAGGTGCAGATGCAGGCCAATAAACAAAACATGTCTGCAGACACAACTGCAAGCAGCCCTGTCGGTGTGGCTGCGGAGAAATGATGTTAGCACCCCCCCTTGTGAGGTTTTTCATTTATTATAAATAAGCATTTGGCCACTCTGCACTCTAAATCAAAAATTAATAAACAAAAAAATCAATAAGGGTTGATAGAGAATAGCTTTGCGTTATTTGTTAGCGATGTGGAAGGAAATCCTTTAATTACTATGCTCATAAGCTCTAAAGCACTGCATATATTGACAACAGTATCGGTCCAAATGAGCGCCCGCGGGCCAGAGGTTTGTTACAAGTGTCAGTTTGTCCACAGTTCAAATGTGCGACACACACGAGATAACAGCGCCTCAGGGGAGAGGAGACTAATCAATACCTGCTGTCGATACTAGTTAATACTGATTAATAGATGCTGCCGGTTAAGTTATGCAAATGAGTTACTATAGAAAATCTGATGTTTCGTTGTACAAAGTTGTACTCACAGAGGTCCTGAGCAGTCTTCCAATGGTGGCTGCCATTTTGAATTACATGAGAAGAGGGTGGTTTCAGCTGGTTATTGCGTCACTAAAGCACGTGTTTAACGCAAACGTACGCACTGAATTTTTTTTTCAACTTAGATCATTTGTTAACTAGATTTTTTTAATCATTATTTAAAATCATCCGCAAAACAGAAGACGCTTAGTGAAATAAATGACTGCGCTGAATAAAAATCAGAAGCCGTAAGGCAGACTATTAGTACTCTTGGTGCCTTCAGGTGCTCCTCGGGTATCAGGCTTGTTTCTGACCAAGTAGATAGCAATGTTGAAAAGCATTCGCACGAATTCGATTTTACTGGTACTGAGAAGTATTTTTACTTTCGAGCCATGAAAAAATAAAGAGCTGAAATTATTTAGCCTATTTGAAGTCATTTCAGATGTCTGTGTGTTTGTTAAAAGGGCAACAAAAACACATTCTGTTAAGTGGACCGTACACGACAGCAACTTCAATTATGAAAGTACTAAAATCTCCGATATTTCAGGCGTCCCAGAATGTAGCATAAACCCACTATACTGAACACGTGATCAAAGGCGGAAGTAGTGTTTGAATAGAACTTGACCTCAAATACAGGAAAAACACATGCTGGTTAAATGTGTATTGTAGAAGTCTTACTGCAGGTTGTTTAATAAATGAGCGGTGGATGTACTTCTAGTTCAAATGGATCCTAATCTGCTGTATTGGAAAAGTCAGGGACAGGTATGTGTGCACAGCAGAGTTTTAACCTGTTTTATACTGTCAATGGTTTGAACATGCAGACTGAGGGCATCATCAACTGTGAGGGTGTGTTATTATCAGCCAGTTACAATGAAACGGTGTTTATATCTTAGTTTCTATGATGTTTCTGATAAGTGTTGATCTTTACCCTTCCTATCAGTCTTTCTTCAGTCGACTAAAGATTTGGTTTGATCTCCTTGATCCAACTACCCTGTTATCCTCTAATGTAAGTTGGTGCCACTGCAGTGATTTTAAACTGTGAGATGAGTCAAAAATGACCGATGGTTAACTAGCAATACTTCTCTTCTCAGGCTGAAATACAGAAGGCCCACACTCTACTTGGAAGTGGAGAGAAACTAAATGAAAAGGTCAAACTATGTTTATGAATCTTAACTGCACAATAGTCAGTCAGTCAGCTTCATCAACATACCTCGTATATATTTAATCTGTTATCTTTTCTGCTCTAGGATGAACATGCAACCATCCTCTCTCTTGTAAGTTCTGCAAGAAGCACAACACTGCAAATAACATCTTTGTAAAATAAATTAGAATTCATTTATAGTTTTGTATCTGCATAAACATTCACTACTGTTATTTTTAATAAAGAATCCATTTGTACCAGTGTGTATGTATCTCTGATGTTTTACCCTCTTGAAGCTGTGTTGTGATTTGAAGGAGTTTTTAATCTGTGTTATGTGACATCTCTGTGTTTACAGTCATCTGTCCACGCTGACAGTGGTGCTCCTCTTCCGTTACTTTTCCGCCCTCCAGGTATAATCAAATCCAGGTTTTGACAAATTTCTAAAAGATCCTTCTATTTTTCAAATAAACCATGGACATCATGCTTTCAGATTTAAGAAGTGTCATTACTGCTGTGACAGAAACAACAGTGGCAACAGATCAAAGTATTTTAAGAATTTTTTAAAAGTCAAAAGTCATATTAAAACAGTTTTTATTTACTGTTTTTAATCTTCAAATACTCTGAAAGACATTTTTGAAACTTGCACATTTTTGCATCATGTGTGTTGTTAATATGAATTTGCATCACTGAAAAACTTAATTTGAAAGAAAGATGCTATTGCCTTCATTTGTATCATTTCCCTTCCAGCATTTTTTCCAATATCAGCACCTCTGGTACGTTTGTCATCCTATAAATATATAAAGACACTTTGTTCTTGATGATGGTTGTTAAAAAATGTTGATGTGTTTTTTTTTAGATAGTTGCTAGCCTTTTCCCACATAGAAGTGCCACGACTGCTCTGCTTAGTCAGGTAATGAAGCCCATTCGTCATACTCTAAAATTATATTGAGTGTGGCTATAACACAGAGCACATTAATGATAAAAAATGCCTTCTTTCAGTGTTTGCTGCAGAATTACAGTGCTGGGTTCACCTTTATAAACAGAAATTTTTCTTCAGAACAGGTAATATATTTTCAAATATTATTCTCAGATAATAATGTCACCACTGAAATTACTCTCATTTGTTTGACTTCTTAATACCTGTCAGTCTGTAATCTGTCTTTATTCATAAAACGTCTGTTTCTGCTTCACTGTATCTGTCTTTATCCCTCACAACCAGGGTAAGACGATGTCCATTAAGCAGCCTCTGTTGGTCACTGGAGCAGCGACCTATGCAACATTTGTAGGGGTGTGTGTGATATGATCACTTTAACTATCTTTTACTTTGATGTTTCAAGCAAAAACAAAAGATTTTTAAATTTCTTGTTTCTTTGGTTTTAGGCCCTTCCTTATATTTTCATTAACCGTCTTGGTGTAAAAAGCACGGCCATGCAGACTTTTTTTCGGTTTTTATTACCGATCCCAGTCTCAGGTAACTCCTTTATCTTTGAAGCTAAAATTCTAGTGTATTAAATCACAATAGTCTACTCTGAATGTAAGATAATACATACAAATGCTATCAAACATTCAATTCACTCTATGATAAATATTAAATCATACATCATTTGCATATTTTCCTTTTTTTATTGATTTAATATGTTGTTAGCTTGTGTGGATCTGGTAACAGCAGGCAGGACTTTTGAAGCTTTAATGTTGTGTTTCTCTCTGCAGCTGCTGTGGCCCTCTTGAGTGTGTTAATTGTCAGAAGTGAGGAATGGCAAAATGGAATTCAAGTGTTTGATTCTGATGGAAATCCTGTTGGCATCTCTAAAGCAGCTGGAGAAAAGGTAACAAAAATGGAGCAAATTGATCAAAGTATGGCTTCTCGCTAAAAAATAACTGCATTGTTAAATATTCTTTCTTTGCTTCAGGCTGTGATGGACACTGCATTGTCAAGAGCGACACTGTTTGGCACAACTGCTGCTGTGCCTCATCTCCTGGTTTCACTCTTACAGAGGTCAGTCACTTTTAAATGTGGTTATGTTTATGTAGGTCGCATCTGTTTGACTTTACTTAATAGGATTTTCATTTACAGAAGAGGCCCTTTCCAAAGGAACCCTATGCTGATCGCTCCTCTCCGTTACATGAGTATTGTGTTCGTTCTGGGCCTGATGATCCCCATCTCATTTAGTCTCTTTCCACAACTGGGGACGGTAAGATTCATGCTGCTGTGCTGTAACATTTTCTTTGTGATGGACTCAGCTGACATTGACCCTGTTTTACAGATAAAGAGGGAAAACATGGAGGAGGAGATGCAGGCTGCCACACAGGATGGGAAGTTATATTACCACAGAGGACTCTGAGCGGCTGATTTACAGAGCAAATCAGCACAAAATCAGCACAAAATCAACAGAACATGTTGTTGTCACTGAACAGTATCAGTATTTTCTTAAACATCACGCAGCTGAATGTGTACTATGCTTGTAACAGACTCCAGATGAAATAGTCTTTTTACCTCGTTCATGTAAAGTAACTGTTTAACACATTGTTTATTAATTAAAATCATCAAGAAAATACTTTTTAATAGTAAATTTATTTAGCTGGAATATTAGATGTATTTATTGATAAGAGATATTAAATCAATTCATGAAAATACATTTAGTTTTCAAAGTTACATGAGCATCTCAATGTTTTTAGCATTCTGTGTCTTATCTGAAATGCTGAGGCATAGAAACATCCATTTGGCAATGTGATTAAAAACATAATTTGTAAAAAAAAAAAAAAAGAACAGTGCTAACTATAAATCAAAAAGAAGAACTTGAACTGCAAGACTAACAATAAGGATTAAAATCACAATGGACATGGAAGCATTGATCACTAATTGATCAGCTGCAGACTGATTCAGGAATAGCCTTTTTAGAAAAACACTGAAAAAACCTCATAACACACCACCATCTTCATGTATTTCAGTTGTTTGGCCCTGAAGTCATTAGTAAAATACAAAATGTAACATTATTTAATAAAAAAAATGTAAAAGCCACATGTTGTGCCACGTTTCTCTCAACTAACTCATTAAAAAAGTGTTTGTTACATCTGTGCAATTTCAGCTGTTGTAGCTGCATATTTCTGTACTTTTATATATTTTTCTGTTGGACTTTCCACAGCGAATGTCCAACATTTCAGACCAGGATGAGATTTGTAATGTTTCCAAGTGCAGCTTGGCACTGTGGAGTAAAAGCTAACATTACCATGGCTAACACTATGAAATATATTACCCGAAAAAGGTTCAGATTACTTGTCTCCATTTTATGACACTGGAGACAAATGCTGTTGTGTCCATAACTGCTAATGTTACAGTACAAGGCAAGTTTTATCTCATATTTTTCTTATTTTTATCTAATCCCATGAAAAGATCAAAAAGACCAGCACATTAGTCCATCTTTTAATACTTTCCTTTTGTCTATGGTACTTTGCAACAAGCCCACTAGTTTATACTGAGGACACACGACTTTGAAAAAGGTGTCACATACACTTTCTTTTTTAAAAAAAGGAAAAGTAACCCTCTAAAATTGTTGGGCACTGTCATTCTTAACACATTACTCAATCGAGAGTACACAGGGCATTTGATGACTATTTTCAGCTGTTGATCAATACACATTTTTGATATAGCACCAAAATGGAGCATAAAGTAATAAGATAAATCAAACTTTGAATGCACGGAAGGTACAGTTCATTAGTGGTTTTGGCCCTTTCACGGGATATCTAGAAATGAAACTGCCAAACCTGTCTTTTATTGTTATCATGTAAAACATCCTGGTCATGTCCCGTATTAGCACAACAGTGGACAATAGAGTTTAATGCTTGTGACACCTACCTTTCCTTCCTCCTGTTAAGATTACTGTGAGAAAGCGCATTGTGCAAGCTCTCACGATTACCGTGAGGGATTGCACAAGCCTTTCAGAAGAGTTCATGCTGCTCACACTGTGCAGCATGTGTTTAAAACCAGGTTTATATCCTTAAGAGCTGCTCAGCAGCCGCCAAATGAAAGAGGAAGTTCTCTGTTGCCGGAGGAAAATGATGCTGCTTCAAACCTTCCAGTGTGATCTTAGAGTCTTCACCCTCTTCAGCCAGGGCCATTAAGTTGGAAAGGATCTCTTTTGTCTTGACGGAAATATCCTGTGAATTAACAGGTGATTGTCATGGTTTCAAACTACAAATCTTACAGCTGTGAGTGAAATACTGACACATTTGTGAATTCTCACCTTAATGACCTGACTATCTGACCTGTCAGCATCCTCTGCGGACTGGACTATGAGGTGGCCGACGTCCTTGTGTAGCTTCCCCATCGCCATGGCCTCTGTGGTGAGATTTTGACACCAGTTTGAAGGAAATGCTGTCCTGCTCGCTCAGGGGTAGCAGAGCGCTCTTTCAAACTTACTGCTTTTCTCTTTGAACATACTGTACCTTTGGCATTCTGGGATATTGTGATGACACTGTCTGGAAGGTTCACATAAACATCAAACAAATCCGATCTGTTGCTCACTTCCGGATCTACAAATCCTGCTACATATCCTGTGGAGAAGAAAAGCATATAAGCACATAAATAATTTCATAATTCATCATCAGAGCTTAATGATCACTGTGCAAATGGTGGCTAATCGCTGACCGTAAGGAGTTTTCTGTGAATTAGAAAAAATAAACCGAAAACACAGCCTCACCAGGGCATTTTTTGAGATCCTCTAGTTCAATATCAGTCAGGTGCACATACGGGTGCAGGATGGACCAGTCTTTCCTGTGCCACGTCAGAGTAGGCAGAACTCTGAGGGGTAACATGTAAAGAGTTAGCCAAAGATTAAAATATTATCCACTACAGAACGATAACTTAAGTGTCAAGCCAAACATTTTGTATTAAAGTCTCAAATGCACCGTGTAAACTCCAACAAAGCTTCAATGCGAGGGTGATGGACAATGATTCTCTTCTTCAGCATTAAAGCCGTGTACAGGATGACGGTCTCCATACCAAACTGAGACACCACATCTGAGGCAGAACAGAAACATGGAAGTTAACTGGATGTCCATCTTTCATCCCAAAGGAATCTCAAAGATCAGGGTCAATTCATTGTCTCCCAAAAGAGAAAAGTGTCTAGTATATAAAGAAATTGTTGCATGTTAACAAGACATGTAACAAGAAGAACAACTGATGTATGAAACGACACACACGTGTAATGACTGGAAACAAAGTGACTATTGACAAACATAAATATTAAATAAAATAAAAACAAGAATCTCACTGCCACAAAGGAGTACAACAAATGTACAAAACTGCAAACAGACTTTGTCATTATAGAAGTGGAAAACTACCAGAGAGGTCAAAATACTGATTAATGGTTCTCTTATCGGCTGTGATGTCTTACCTTTGACTGAACCAGCCAGGTACGCTTTCCGAACATCATAGTCCTTAATTAAAAATGAGCCGTTTTCATCGCTCTGGCAAATTCCTTTGGTAAGGACGGCGACATAAGCCTCCATCATTTTCACTGGACTGCCATGTTTGATGTACATCCTGGATAATGGACAAAAACATGCCGCTCAAATGAAGAAACACTCTCTTAAGAAAGGCAAACAAGAGGTTTCATCTGAACTGCACACCATACCTGCAGAGTACTCTGCTGAGGGCAGCATACTTCTCAGGGTTGAAGTCTTTTGCTGTTACAACTATTGAAAAATGAGTGACCTTAAAGGAGAAAGTGGGAGTCAAAAAGCAACTGAATGTGAGCATTAGACAGACATGCAGAAAAACTAAACTCCAACAGTTCCTTCCTCAAGACTGAATGACAGCAGAATCCCTGCATACTGTACCTTGTTCAGTGCTGAAGATTCCTCTGCCTCCACTGTTGTGATGTAGTACCAAGTACGACAGAACTGACCAAACACAAAGGTGTGGAAATCTTGGCCTTCTTGGGTCAGGCAGCACTTGCTGAGCAGGACTTGTCTCAGGTGTGAGCCTACAGATGGATAACACCATACCCACAGCGTGTCTCCATTCACATCTTTCTCTGGTGAGAGGACAAAGAAAATCACAATTCATGCAACAATCTTAACATCATAACATAAACAGACATTATAAACTAAATGAAAGGGTTTCCTTGGACGCTTTACCTTCACATGGGGTACTGTTTTATTGAATGCATTAAGAAACCCATCGATTATTAGCTCATTTATGTATGCAAACTTGCTGAAGCCAAGAACCAATGAGGGGCATTAAACCCCCTGCTGATGAGACACATTTTGGTCACATTGGTGTCATGTGATTGTCGCGCACGTACACTGAGGCTGAGACGCCAACTTCGTTAAAAAACCGTATCAAGCCAAAAGAGACTGAGCACTGAAACTCACCGATTAACCCGACGCTTAACATAAGCTGCGTCTCAGTTGCTGCCATATTCCATACCTGAAAGAGTTCAGAATCACAAGTTAAGTGGAGAATAAACAACAAATATCTTACACCGTGGACACTAATATAGCTGAGAAGTACCCTGAGAGCTCCTGCTACGTTCAAACACCAGAATGCGAAGCTGACAGACGTTAGAGGACTGTAAATGTGTTTAGACTGTCAGTGCACTGGATTTGGTTTCTGCTGTCAACAGACTTCCCTCCCTGTGCGAAATCTCTTCCTTCTTCCGGGATAGAGGCAAAATGCGGGAGGAGACACGCAAGCTGACAGCCAATCATGGCTGGCGCGAGTTCAGCGGCAGTGTTACATTCACTGTCACTGAAACTGTGTAATTTATACAAACAGGATTTCAAAAAACATTAAAATGCTAATAAATGATTCATCTTACTCTTTTAATTGGATCAGATAAATTTGAGTAAAAAAACGTAGGCAGCTACAGACAGAAACATGGTAAGATAACCATATTTTGAGCAAATAAGTACTGAATAACTATAATTTGGTGATATCATGAGCAATCCTCCATGAAATGTTACAAGACTCAGCCAAATAAAAAGATTTCTTGATCATGTGTTATTTGATTGATCCTTTTACATCAAATAGGCTATCTGCTGACACTAAGTTTAGTCTTATGTTGATTCCAATATGTTTTTTCCACTTTTCATTAATACAACTCTGTAGCACATATTTATTCTAAATAATGCCTTCACTGAAATAAGATAAGCAATTCAAGTATGTTTGAGAACAGAATAGCCCAACCTTAAAAAAATAACCTGCATCATGTGCTCCTTTTGATGGCTTTATATGATAATTGCTTCAGTACATATGATGTCGGTGAAGAGGAGTGTCAATCTGAATTTACTTTGATGATTTTTACAGTAATACTCACATACCACATACCACAGAAATAATTATAGATTTTTTCTCAAGCAATATGTATCACTTTAATGTCTAGGTGATAGCAAATAATGAATCTTTTTTAACAATTTAATTCAAATCTATATTTTGACGGATGTATTTTTCGGAAATGTTACGGTTTGTTATTGCCCTGGAGTTTAGTAGGAAGTATCGGGTATGTCCAGTGTTTTACACAGTCAGTGGGAAGTATACATATTTAGATGGAACTGTAATTTTATAAGGTTACTTGAACGCACCATTAGGCGAGTGCATACGGGAACTTCACACCTCTAAAGCTGCCAGGTTTGACAAAAATCCGTTTGTTAGCGGGATTATGTTATTTAAAATAATTTTGAGAGTATAATTTTAAACTGAATATTTCTCAATAACTTAGTTTCCACAAGTTATTGAATTACATTTACTGTGGAGGCAAAGATAACAGGATGAACACAACAAGGTCACACACTGAGAGAACAAATTCCGTTTTCCAGCATAACGCAAACAAAGGCTCCGGCAGCACTGGCACAAGAGTTTACATACTTTTTAAACATACAGTAAATTACTGTATTTTATTTTATTTTATTACTGTATTTTATTTTATTTTATATTTTATATTTTATATTTTATTTCTTTTATCTCATTTTATTGTATGTATGTGTATGTGAGTGGACCGTCTCTGAGTCTATAATAAAGATTATTATTAAATGCTAAACAGAGTCAGCGGCTGTTGTAGATACTTAAAATTGAAAAATGTCTCTTGCCGATAACTTCGGGAGCTACAATTATTTCAGTATATGCACAAACACATACAGAAAAAAATCATAAAAGTGATGCGCAAGTTTTGAAAATGAGTAAAATGATTATTAAGTGAGATGACTACATTGAGATTCTAAGAGCGGATACCGCGATAATAAATATTATTGTTGAGACAGATAGAAGCCTCTTTTCACACCGTTTTCCACTTCATGGAGTAGACACTGTGATAGGGGGACGTGTGTGACGCACTTGGCAACCCTAGCAAGGCCACTCACGAGGTTCTTCCTTTCTCAGCCAGCACCGTTGTAGCGGGTGAGTGCGTGGCGTGGATGGACAGGTGAAAGCTGTCAAAATTCACTTAAGTCATCCAAGTTTGAGTTCCAGTATAACGCCACCAACATGCCGGCGTACTTTCAAAGGCCAGAGAATGCTCTGAAACGGGCGAACGGTGAGTGGAAAGACAGCTTCATGGTTCACAGATGGCAGACATGAACGCTAACGTGCTAACTAGCTAACGTTAGCTGACTTTAGCCTTCGGATGCCTCGTCACTGATGTTGCGGCAGTTAGCCGGTCAAGCTGCTAGCTAAAAACTTGTACGCGCTATAATGGCGGGGAAGCCATATCGCTGTTTTATGCTACTGCAATGTTAGCTAACCGCCAAGGCCTTTTTTGTGACACTAACTATTGTGACATTTTAAACATGTAGCTTAGGCGGCATCAAATAACCGCTTACATTCGTGACAGTTTTTTAATGATAGCCATAATGCGTGATGACGACTGTTAGGCCGTTATTGCTTTAAATCATTGTAACCTTAAGTCAATGCTAATATCATTTTTACCAAGCACTACGGGAGTAATAGTGTTAGCCACATTAAGTTTATTTTACGTGGCATGTTAATGTGTTGAGAAATACCAATTTTTAATGATGTAAGTGTGGTTACCGTTGACATGCACTGGAACCTAAGTTAATCTATATCTGATGTATTGTTACAGAATTTCTTGAGGTTGGCAAGAAGCAGCCAGCCTTGGATGTTTTGTACGATGTCATCAAAAGCAAGAAACATCGAACATGGCAGAAGATCCACGAGCCAATCATGCTCAAATACCTGGAGCTTTGCGTGGATCTCCGCAAGAGCCACCTGGCAAAGGAGGGTCTCTATCAGTACAAAAACATCTGCCAGCAGGTGTGTGAGGATAAATGTGAGCTGGTTGCATAGATTAAGTAGTTACTAATACCAGAGTGTTTTGGAATCAAGTAAAACGTGTTTTTCCTCTCAGGTAAATATCAAATCTCTGGAGGATGTGGTTAGGGCGTATCTTAAGCTGGCGGAGGAGAAGACAGAAACAGCCAAAGAGGAGTCCCAGCAGATGGTCTTGGACATTGAGGATCTGGACAACATTCAGACTCCTGAAAGGTGAGTATAAATGAAAAAGCTAAAGGTGAATCATACTTAATTAATGACACAGCTGAAGGTATAAGGCTATAAGCAGGTGCTTAATAAATTTTAGGTGAATCACTGACTTTGAGCTTGTTGTGATTTCAGTGTGCTCCTGAGTGCTGTGAGTGGAGAGGACACTCAGGATCGTACTGATCGCCTGCTGCTCACTCCTTGGGTGAAGTTCCTGTGGGAGTCTTACCGGCAGTGCCTGGACCTGCTGCGAAACAACTCCAAGGTGGAGCGCCTGTACCATGATATTGCTCAGCAAGGTAGGACTCGTACTTGATCCAATGTACAGGGTTTTTTTTGTTTGTTTGGTTTTTTTTGGGGGGGGGGGCATCATTTGGTAAAAATTCCACAATAACTTTTTAGAATATTGTAATTCAAGTTTCCTGAGAAAACGCTAGACTTCTGCACCTCTTCTTGGCTCTGCTTTAAATAATTTAGAGGGTGAGGAGAGACTTAAATCAATCACAGGTAATTTCAGCGACAGGTCATTCCTATTGGTTGATGTGCTTGCTTGACCCTACAGATGGTAAAAGCCTGATTTAGTGTCATAAGTCACTAAAGTTAATTAAAGAAAAAATGAATAACTCCCTTTTTCTGCTATAGTTAATTTTTCAAACACGTGTGAACATGTCTTTGCTCTGCAAAGAGGCATGATTACAAACAATGGGGCGTAAAGTGGTTGCATGAGGTGCTCTGCCCTCTCATTCCACCCGTTAGACCGCCTCACAGCTGACTAATGGTTGCACTGCTCTAGTGCAACAGAAGGCTGTGGGGACTTCTTTGAAAACACAAGTCTCAAGTGAAAAGGAGAGGCTCTCGGTGAGGCTCATGATGCGAAGAGCTCTTCTTACAAGGCATTAGGCTTTGAAGGGCAACTGACTTCTGCATCTGTTAAAACTTATGGTTTTGGTGAGAGGGGCTTAGCTTAATGAAAGCAGGCAGCAGAGCGAGAGAGGCAGGAGGTTTTGCATAGTTTTGCACAGGTTTTGACACTTGGTTTAAAGTATATTTTATCTCATTGTCTAAACTAAGTGGGATAGTTTCTAAACTGCTTAAAGATTTCTGCCAACTTTCTCATAAGTAGATGTTATGGAATAATAACACATGTAGAAACACAGCAGTGACATCATTTTTAAAATAAGAGATATAAACTATGATTCACAGCTATTAAAAAAAGGGAATTAGGGGTTTTTTTTTGTCAAACCAGAAATGATCCCTTTAAAATTTCAATGTAAAGGCTGCTTTTATTTTTGCCCACATTGATAAGTTACTGCTTTGTACTATTATTGAAGTAAAGGCATATGGGAAAAAAAACAGTATTAATTACATGATTACCATCACATACTAATTGGTGTGAATAATAAATTTATCATCTTTTCTGCAGCATTCAAGTTCTGCCTCCAGTACACCCGTAAGGCAGAATTTCGCAAGTTGTGTGACAATCTGCGTATGCATTTGGGCCAAATTCAGCGCCACCACAACCAGAGCACTGCCATCAATCTGAACAACCCTGAAAGCCAGTCTATGCATCTGGAGACACGTCTCGTGCAGCTGGACAGTGCTATAAGCATGGAGCTCTGGCAGGTCTGTCCACTTAACATTTAAGTCTCAAAGAACCATATCTGCTTGGATGTTTTACTCTCTTTACTATTTATTAAAATGTACACATCTATTTAGAAAATTATTTAGAAAGTAGTCAATAGTCATTTTTGATATATAGTTTTTTAATTTGTGGGATAGTTCTAAACCTGTGCAGAAGAACTGAATGATTGTTTCTTCTTTCAAATCACCCATCTGTAGCCGTTCTAGATTGCCAATGGGAGATCCAATAATCAGGTTACAGGCATCTGAAATTGAATAGCTATCTCATGATTTAACTTATTAACCAGTTCAAAAATGGCATTGACAAATACAAACCACCATGTTTTGACATATACACACACTAAATTTTTTTTTATTTTTATTTTTTTATTTAACCTTTATTTAACCAGGTTAGTCCCATTGAGATCAGCAGATCTCTTTTTCAAGGGAGACCTGACC
>JAQMCX010000003.1:6300447-6344903 GCA_029814765.1 Acanthurus leucopareius | reverse complement strand
CTACAAAGATCATGGAGAAAAGCCTGTTCAACAAAGTTTCTCATAACACGTTTTTCAATGAGGCGAGGGGTACTTTTCGGTATCCTCGTATCTCGAACAACACCTATCACACAATGGTCACTGATATCACTGGGAAAAACACAAGAAGACACAAATTTGCTGGGCTGATTTGTTAAAACAAGATCAATTAGTGTCGATCTATCTGGGCATTTTAAGTTTGGCCTAGTGGGAAACTGGATCAGCTGTGTCAGATTTAAATCGTCACATTTAGCTTTTAAAACCTCAGAAGTTTGTGACAGCCAATCCCAGTTTAAATCTCCAACCAGCACAAGTTCATTGAATTTCAGTTTGGAGAGAAACAAAACAAGGGTATTCAGAGCACAACTGGGGGCAGATGGGGGGCGATAACAACCCACCAGTGTAAAGTGGTGGTCTTTGGATACTTCCACATTCAGAGCCAACAACTCAAGCTCTTTACTCACAGACTCTGAAAGAAGTGGTTGCACAATAAACTTAGATTTGGTATAAATTGCCACCCCACCCCCTTTTTTCTTGCGGTCTGCACGGAAGACGTTATAACCTTCAACAAAAATGTCCTTATCAGGAATGGACTTTTTCAGCCATGTTTCGGATAAGACAACAATGTCTGCATTTGTTGAGGTGATCCAGATATTTAACATGTCCATCTTGGTGAGCATACTCCTTGCATTTATATGTATTATGCCAAGACCAGTTCTGTCTTTAAAATCAGCAGGAGTAAAACACTGAGAGGGAGTGTCTGGACCAGGGTTGGGTTCAATATTCCCTGAGAGCAGTAACAGCAACAGCACAAAAATTTTACGCTTAATATTGCAGTTCTCTTGTTGAGCTGCTGGAGCAGGTGGGGATGGTGCAGCAGAAGAGTCAGGGCAAGGTGTAAAATAAACTTTAATGATTAATAGACAGTAAGAATGCAGTGAGTTTGTGTCTTGGATCAACCATTTTTGTATGTCCACAGTTAATGTGGAAGAGTCATCCTGGGGAAAGATCCGTGTGGAGAAGCTGACAGTAGATGAGAAAAGAGGGGACTGAGGGGATAAAGTGACAGAGGGCGCACTGTGAGATACGCTCGTCCCCCTGTAAGATGTGTCGGTGAAAGCTGGACCGGAGTAATTGGTCCGGTGACAGCCAACTCCAGAGATGGCGAAAAGAGACAGACACAAAACAGCAGAAACCTGGCGCAATTTTAGCACCGCCCCCATGGCTACAAAGACACCGGGGTTACCGGGATTTCTCAGCTAAAAAAAAGTAACATTTGAATTTTGAAATACAAAACAACACAGCAAAAAAAATCTTAGATCAGCACAAGCAGTGCAAGTAATGTGGGCCATGGCTTTTAACCTACATTACATTAGCTCTAACATTCAGCATGCCTGTTGCCAATTAGGTGCGCCCATTCTCTCTGTCAGAATAGTAGCTCAATTTGCTTCACCTAGAGTTGCAAAATCAGGACTACCATATTTAGTCAGCGGCTTTTTATTGTTTGCATGAGTATTGTCTCAAACCATAACTTAAAGCATAAGTAAATGCCTCAGGACATTTCTGCTGCATGGGACATGCAACAGAAAGACGATCTAAATAGTCTAGGATCACAGAGAGACGCATCTTAAATTTTAATCAAGATGTAAAAGTAGCCCATCTTCCAGCTTTGTTAAAGTCTGTATGTCTTTGTTGTTGACACAATATCACAGCATCATGTGTTGTGTAACATAATAATCTATTATACATTTAATATCACAATCCAGATCCTATCCGTAATGATAAATACTCTTACGAAGTGTAGAACAGAGATTTGGTGAGCAGGAATTTGGAGAACAGAGATGCAGGATGTAAGATCAATGGAGAAGAAAGGGCAAATGGGTTACTAATTGAGGATTCAAAATTCACTCCTTACCAGTGCTGGTTAATGGGGCTCAGCAAGTGTAATTGCTGCTGCACCATAAACATCTTCAATTGCACAGTAGGGCACAGATTCAGGAGATTACTTATTGGCTAAAACATTATAGTTTTTATTATAAGTTAGTCAAAATCCATGCAGGACACACAAATGGTCACTTCAATTGTTGATCTATGATCCTGTCACCTACAGCACAAGCCTTCTGTGTAGTCCTTTGATGTCCTCTTAGTGCTCTCCACTAAGTGAATATCTGATACATGTGCCAAGTTAAGATATTGCTATTTAAGTATTTTTTGTTCCTGCCTTTCCAGGAAGCATTCAAGGCTGTTGAGGACATCCACGGCCTGTTTGCACTTTCAAAGAAGCCTCCTAAACCACAGCTGATGGCCAACTATTACAACAAGGTGTCTACTGTGTTCTGGAAATCAGGAAATGCTCTGTTTCACGCCTGCACCCTCCACAGGCTGTATCACCTCTCAAGGGAAATGCGAAAGAATCTCACCCAAGATGAGATGCAGAGGTATCTTAGTCATTGTCTAATGATCAGTGCAGATGTATCACTTTAGTTATGACTAAATGGTTAATTACACTTACTTTGAATCTTCAGGATGTCCACCAGAGTCCTCCTGGCCACACTGTCTATTCCCATCACTCCGGAGCGCACTGACATTGCTCGGCTGCTGGACATGGATGGCATCATTGTGGAAAAACACCGCAGGCTGGCTACCCTCCTTGGCCTGCAGTCTCCACCTACTCGGCAGAGTCTCATCAACGACATGGTACATTGTATTCCTAATAAAAAAGCTGTGTTAATAAATAATAAGTTTTATTCAGTGCCACAGGATCATTTTTAAATAAAAAGTAAAATGCTCTTGGCTGTTTGCTTTTATAAAAAACAAACCTCTGTCCTTTCAAAGAAAATAAGTCATAACTGTGGCTTTTCACTTGATCTTGTAAAAATGTGTATAAATATTTGCCTGAAGATGTTCTAACAAATGTATATTTTAATGTTTGTATTTTAGGTGAGATTTAACCTGCTGCAGTATGTTGTACCTGAAGTTAAAGAACTTTACAACTGGCTTGAAGTAGACTTTCATCCTCTGAAACTGAGTGGAAGAGTGACCAAGGTAATCAATGTGGTGGCAAACAGGCTTATGATAAAAACTATACCATCCATCTTCAAATTGTTTAGCTGCAATTTATATCATATTATATTTGTTAACTTTACTAGTGACAAACTTACTCTCCCACCAGGTGTTGAATTGGGTGAGAGACCAGGCTGAAAAGGAGGCTGATCTGCAGCAGTATGTCCCTCACCTGCAGAGTAATACCATCCTGAGGCTCCTGCAACAGGTAATTCTCTTTACTGTTTTTTTAATCCTCTGGAATACTTTCCTAAATCACATCCACACTGTGACTAGAAATCTCTCACATTTTATGTCTTAATTATTTTAGGTTGCACAGATCTATCAAAGCATCGAGTTCACTCGTCTGGCCTCCCTGGTTCCATTTGTGGATGCCTTCCAGCTTGAGCGCTCCATTGTGGATGCTGCTCGGCACTGTGATCTGCAGGTAAGGTCACGATAATGCAAGGTTATGTCTTCTGGAAGCACTGTCACTATTCATAAGCCATGAAGGATTATAACAGTCACAAGAGGTTAAGAATTTTAAGAATAATTTTTGTCATAACATTTTACTTACCTGACATTTCTTTTTCCCTGTTAGGTTCGTATAGATCACACCTCTCGAACTCTGAGCTTTGGCTCAGACCTGAACTACTCGACCAAAGAAGATGCTCCGGTTGGTCCTTTCCTGCAGAACATGCCCTCAGAGCAGATAAGGAACCAGCTCACTGCCATGTCTGCTTCTTTGGCCAAAGCCATTCAGGTCATCAAGCCTGCCTCGATCCTGGTGAGTTCGCTGTCTTATTGAGTTTGCATGCAGACACACACAGGCCAGAGCCACCTGATTAGTAACCAACATGAGCTTTTTGTATACTTGCACATAATGCTGAGAGACACGTAACATCCATGTATTTTCATGCAGCGTTAAACTACAATTTATAATTAGTCTCTTTTGGTTATACACAGTCTGCTTTATTCTCCAGCTCTAAATTGCATTTTGATGTTTTTGTCCCTTCTCAGCAAGAGCGTGAGGAGCAGAACCAGCAGGCCATCGCTGCCTATCTTAAAAACGCCCGCAAAGATCACCAGCGTATCCTGGCTCGTAGACAGACCATTGAGGAGCGCAAGGAACGCCTGGAGAGCC
This sequence comes from Acanthurus leucopareius, assembly GCA_029814765.1. NCBI lineage: Eukaryota > Metazoa > Chordata > Actinopteri > Acanthuriformes > Acanthuridae > Acanthurus > Acanthurus leucopareius. The sequence goes on along the minus strand of JAQMCX010000003.1, from coordinate 6,340,699 downwards.
TGAACATTCAGCGTGAAAAGGAAGAGCTGGAGCAGCGGGAAGCTGAAATGCAGAAGGTTCGCAAGGCTGAGGAGGAGCGGCTGCGCCAGGAGGCTAAAGAGAGAGAGAAGGAGCGTATCATGCAGGAGCATGAGCAGATCAAGAAGAAGACAGTCCGTGAGCGGCTGGAGCAGATCAAGAAGACCGAACTTGGAGCCAAGGCCTTCAAAGATATTGACATTGAGGTAAAAATGTAACCAACTTGATTGCTCAGGTTGCACTTTATATATATTAGAAATGGGTCATTGTGACAAAACTGGAGACTAATATCTGTTATTATAGGACCTCGAGGAGCTGGATCCTGACTTCATCATGGCTAAACAGGTGGAGCAGCTGGAAAAGGAGAAGAAGGAACTTCAAGAGCGTCTGAAGAACCAGGAGAAAAAGGTGACTGAGGGACACATCTGTAAAAATATTGGTCAATTGTATGTGAACTGGGCACTTACTTGGTCTTGCTTTGCAGATTGACTACTTTGAGAGAGCAAAACGTCTTGAAGAGATTCCTCTTATCAAGAAGGCTTATGAAGAACAGCGTATCAAGGACATGGAACTGTGGGAGCTCCAGGAGGAAGAGAGGGTAAGTTGTTTTGTGATTTTTTTTTAAAGGAAAAAAAATTGACATACCCCTGAACAAGGAAATTGAATGCATCAATATGAGAATGTGGATGTGAGAATTTGCACCTTTCTTCTTCTTGTAGATCAGTAACATGAAAGTTGAACGGGAGAAGGCTCTGGAGCACAAGAAACGCATGTCTAGGATGATGGAGGACAAAGAAAACTTCCTGTCCAAAATAACTGCAGCCCGTAGCTTCATTTATGAGGTAAGACCATTATTTCTCCATCAACTGAAGCTGAGGACTGATTTTTTTTTTTCTTCTGTCACTTAGTTTTCATGTGGCCATTGGCCCGTGATAATGATGCCAGATAGGGCCTTCACTATTTAAAAGCTACAGACAGAAGCAGTTATTTAAAATTCACTATTCTATCTCTGAAGGAAAAACTGAAAGCTTTCCAGGAGCGCTTGGTGGAGGAGAGGAAGAAGCGTCTGGAAGAAAGGAAGAAGCAGCGCAAAGAGGACAGGCGCAATGCTTACTACCGCCAGAAAGAGGAGGAGGCACAGCGTATCCACGAGGAGCAGCTTAAGAAAGGTAATTCATTTCTGTTGGCACATGCGAACCGCACATCTTCCACTAAATAATGATAAAGGATGGGCAGGATTTCATATGCCCCTGTCAGAATCTGACAATTAATAGCAGGATGTAAAGGGAGGGAATTTTCCAAGAAATGTTGGTAGTAGAGGTTAAGGTGGTTCTTTTAAGGGACTTTACTACCATAGAGAGGAACAGAGTTGTTGCCAGGCACTAAATTTTCATTTGGCTGGTTGAATTGTGCATGGTAAGTGGAAGTGGATATGACAAAGTTTTGGCAAGGAAAAACTTTCAATTCTTGATACTTCTCTGTGCAAAATGAATGCACAATAAGGTAGCTTATGCTTTGTCAGAGTATGTGTAGTTATGTAGTTACATTTTACAGAGCGTGAGGAGCGCGAACGCCTGGAACAAGAACAGCGGGAGGAGGAAGAGAGGGAGTACCAGGAACGTCTGCGTAAGCTCGAGGAGCAGGAACGTAAGCAGCGCGCTCGTCAGCAGGAGATCGAAGAAAGAGAGCGCCGTCGTGAGGAGGAGAGGAGAGCCCCCCAAGAGGAGAAATCCAAGGTACAGATATTGTTTATTTTGTGTTTAGTTAAAATTGCAAATGGCTGAAATTTTAGAGAGAATAACACAGTTCAAACGTTAAGGGTAAAGGATATGTGTCTGTGTATTGCAAATAAATAGTGACTATTAATCACAAACATAATACAAGACATTTTGTAAGAATAGTTAATTCCTAAATGTTATACTTTTCATTTGTCTTCCCTTATATAAAGGTGTAATGGAAAGCAGCCCGAATGTATTTTTACACAAGTTAAAAAATAAAGTACACAGAGCGCCTTGACAGGCTATAGCATTTTGCATATTTACAGTCAAGCACTGAGTTACAGTACCTTGTCATGAAGGGACAGATTAGATCTACAGACGTTTAAGCTACCTGATGCAATTGCACAATTTGATTTGCTTACACAGGATTGGGGTGAAAAGGAGGAGGGAGGATGGAGGAAGCGCACGGAGGGAGGTGATTCAGATTGGCGTCGTCCTGTGGCTGACAGGTATGTGTTGGTATCACAGTTTAATTCAACTTTATAATGTTAACCCAAGTAAAGCATGAGTGGCTACTCCAACAATACCTGTTTTCTTTTTCAAGGGACTGGAGACAGGAGGCCCGTGATGATGACAGAGAGGAGAGAGAGGGGCCCTTTAGGCGAGGAGATGGTTCTCGCAGGGGTGGAGATGAGAGGGGACCCCGCCGAGGCTTTGATGATGATCGAGGACCCCGTCGTGGTGGTGATGATGACCGTCCTCTGCGCAGAGGCATGGATGATGACCGTGGTCCACGCAGAGGATTTGATGATGACCGTGGCCCAAAGAGAGGTGGAGATGATGACCGTGGTCCAAGGCGTGGTTTTGATGATGATCGTGGTCCCAGGCGTGGTTTTGATGAAGACCGTGGTCCCAGGCGCGGCTTTGATGATGACCGTGGTCCAAGGCGTGGTTTCGAAGACGACAGAGGTGCGAGACGTGGCTTTGATGACGACAGAGGTCCCCGTAGAGGCATGGATGACATGAGGGGTCCCAGGCGTGGGGCTGATGATGACTGGGGGTCCAGAAGAGGAGATGATGACAGAGGTGGAAGGAGAGGCATGGATGATGGGCCACGTCGTGGTGGTGATGACGCCAAACCCTGGAAGCCCCTGGGCAGACCTGGTAAGCCTGTTTTCTTTCAGCTGCTGGAAACGCATGGTGAGGTCCATAATCTACCTGACTGGTTAATGCAACAGTCAGACTGCTCACAAGCTTTGATATCATATCTAGCTGGACAATGAGCAAATATTTCCATTGCAGGTGGTTGGCGTGAACGGGAGAAGGCCCGAGAGGAGAGCTGGGGACCTCCTCGTGGTGACACCTGTGATGAAGGAGATGATGCTGATGGAGATGAAAGGTCCAGCAGCCACTTCAGAGACCGTCGTCCTCAAAGGTGTGCATGATAAACCTATGCCAAGAATGTTGATCTGTTTTGTAATAATTACAGAGGATAAAGTGGTAAGCTTTTCTTTTTGTTGCAGTTATGCTAATTGATGTAACTGTTATTTACAGAGAGGATAATAACTGGAGGAGATCACCTGGGGAGGAAGGAAGCTCTTGGAGAGATAGTCGCAGAGATGACACTGACCGTGATGATCGTCGTGAACGTGACGACCGCCGTGGTGATCGCCGTGAAAGAGACCGCCGGGATGACCGTGAACAAAGAGGTCCGCCAAGAGAACATGAGGAAGGTAGGCAGAGCACGATTTAATAACCATCAGGAACTTATCAGGAATACATCGTAGGATGCATCACAGCTTTCCTTTCAAAGTACTGTACGTAGCATTGTAGCACCAATTACAGTACAATTCCACACATTAAATCTCATGACATTGTTTAAGTGTTGTTAAATGTGGTCAAATCATTATCAAAAATCATTTGACCCAATCTGAAGTGACAGATGACAATATTAAATGCAGTGTTTTTATTGCAGAGCTTCCTTTGTTTTTGCTCTCAGTGCATAGTACCAATTTTTCCTGTATGTAAAAATTGTACTGTAATTGATGCAAAAATGTTACATAGAACCTTTAAAGATGCGATACTGTTAAAAGAACTGTAGAAAGTATTTGCTCATGACTGAACAGAAGTTTCAGCAACATTCAGGCGTCAAATTTTTCTGAATTGCCCTGAGATCAGTAACCACAAGATCAGTTGACCTGAAAGGCTCCAAATAGAGTCGTTCATTTCCAAAATAGAACAAAATTACTTCCATGTAGGTGTGAACTTTATTTAGCATGCTCATCTAACAAAACAATTGGGTACATGACATGGCTGTGTTGTATTCAGCCAGCAGAGGTCACCGTATACCTGTTAAACTACTGCTTCAGCAGGTGTCTTTCACAGTTACCCACTGGTTTTGGTTAATATGCAAATTATTCAGCTGGAGTTTTTCTTCTTAAATCATTATCTTTCTTCTTGAACAATTCCTAATGGGGTGACTCTCCATCTCTGTTTCCTCTGAAGGTTCTTGGCGTCGTGGAGGCGATGATAAGAGGGAGGAGCGAGATAGAGAGCGGCCAAGAGAGAGGGACAGGGAGCGTGAGCGTGATGGTGGTGAGGGAGAAAAGGGTTGGCGCACCGACAGAGAAAACCCTCGTCGTACCAAGAACGAGACAGATGATGATGGCTGGACCACTGTCCGCCGCTAAGCAACAAATTCTCCATCCAGTGAGCTCAGTTAATGATCATTTGGTTTGGAAAGAGAATAATATTCAGTGTCATATCAGCCAGTTGGCCACAGTGATGAATTAATGGCAACAAGCTCCTGATGCTTATATGCGTTATTCCTTTGAATTAAATATTTGTAGACAGTAGTTTCCTGGAGACTTTTCCCTTTTCATTAGATTGTTTTTTGGCAGTTTTGAACCAGAATCTCCTCAACACCCAAAACACCATGAACTAATGAATCTTTGTACACTCAAGCCTCAAGCAAACAATAAATGTACACACAACTGCCCCCGGTGGTTAGGAGTGTTACAACATGATTACATGATGACATTTAAGTGACTAAACTGAAAACCAATGTAGCTGCTCCAACTCTCAGTACAAACTCAGTGTATCACCAACTGCCTCTTTCAAAGAATTAACCTTTGCATAGATGTTATATTATAGCACAGATCCACAACTTGTGTAATGGCATTGACTAGGAATTTGTCATCTCCTTCAGTGATCTCTGCTCTTCATCTAATGTTTCAGATGCTTCTTAACCTGGTAAAGAACTTGTGAAATTTACACTTTGATGTGCATGCTTAACAACTGGTCTTGCTTGATCTCCAGTATGTGGTTCTATCTTGCTGCAGTCAATGGTGTCAAGCTAGGCTGCATGTGTACAGATAAAGCCTTTATTAATAAAGATGTTTGCTCACCAACCACTTGCTCATTTTCTTTCAAAGGCTATTTCACCATGGAAGATTTTAGCATTCTGAACAGTTGTAGTCTGGTATTCAAAAATATGTCATTTAAGGCCCCCAACCCGGGGGTCAGAATTCATTTAATGAGTCACAGGATAAACTTGAGAAGATTGTGATAGGAAAGAATGATTTTTTTTTTTTTTGGGGCAGCATTTTTTTAATCATTTAACATTTTCAAAAACCTTTTGTGTGGTTATGTGCAGTTCTGTGGATATTAACTCAAAAACAATGTTTTTAAAATATCTTACAGTTGTAGGAAGGGTTTTTTGGGGGGGAAGGAGGGGTTAAAAAACAAACAAACAAAAAAAGGTCTTTTGACTTCAGATGTCAGGATAACTAATTCTACAAATATCTTCCAGTATCAACACCAGCCTATGTTATTTTGAGTACCTCTCACACACTTAAACCGTGAAAATCCACTTACAACTATTGACTACAATCTTTCCAACAGTTCCAGTTTCAGCTCTGACCGTCCAAACCTCTGCTCGGTGCAACATCAGTGAGACTAAATTATTCATTTTGTTGGAGACCTGTTCGGTCCAAGCGGTTAAGGTACCCCAACGCTCCTCAGACCCCAATTATGGTTTCATTTTATCCCACTACTATTATGTAATGTCACCACTAGAGGTCGGTAAAGCACTGTGGAGATGGCCGATACGCTTCGCCGTATGAGAGCGGGCGAGGTGTGTTTGCTCATTCGGTTGAAACTGAGTAAAATCTCAACATGTAGGCAGTGGTCAAGATGTAGTCAATTAACAAACCAGCAACATGCTGTGAGAAGTTTTTTTTTTTTTTTTTTTTTAAACCCAACCACGCTACACCTTTCAATAAATGTTTTTTATTTTTGTTTTGTTTTTTTTTAGTAAAAAATTGATTAGAATTTTCCTTTTGGTCCCATTTTTGCACCGATGTACAATAATGTTTAATAACAACAGCAAAATAGTAATAATAATAATAATAATAATAAATAATAATAATAATAATAGTAATTATAGTACGCCTTACAAGAAAGACTGATAAGATAGAATTGCTGATAATAATTAGGTGATAATGGTGATAATACAAAATAAAGGCTACCTTTTTGAACTAGGCGACTTTTGATAGGCTGAAACATGTATATCCTCTAACTCTCAATGATTCCTCGCAGTGTTGATATGAACACTGGAATCTGGATTCAAGCATCTATAAGGCGCCAAATCAGGCGTATTATGTGTCATACAGCTGTTGGTGCTCTGACAGCTCTAAGAGCCAGTTTCAGTCTTTATTTTGTATTTTACTGCACAGACATTTAACCTGCCCGCTCAAATAAAACCTAAAGCAGATTTGCCCATAAGCCTCGTGTGAAAATGTAGTCTGAAAAGTAGCGACTGTAATAATAATAATAATAATAATAATAATAATATGAATATGAATAATAACCATAATATAATATATTTTACATCCAAATCTTTCTCAATGTGTTTCTTTGGAAAGCGATGTTAATTTTCTTGTATCTGATGATTTAAAAACCTTACATTAACATTTTCATAGAAATGCAAAATAATTGCAAAAAAAATAATTAAAACGTATTTACATCAATTTTATAACACTTGGCCTATAAAAACAGAACTATTTAGTTTCAGGGCTGCATCTGTTAATTTCTAATAGCCATTAATGAACTCCGCATGCTAGTGTGTATAATTTCTTTATGAAGGCCCTCCTGCGCGGCCGTGGCTGCAGCTTTGCAGATCTGCTCTCAGTCAGTGATCCTCACACAGGGGTGACAGCCTGCAGTCACAGGTAGCTACTCCAATAAACACCTGAGCAATTCTGCATTGAATAACACTGACACACAACGACTCATCAGTGGGTTATTGAATTCTGAAGACTCTGTCAGTCTCCATGCAGTGTCCCGTAAGCTCTAAGCTTGTTTGTGTCTTCTGTGTGTTTCAGATGTGCCATCCAGCAGACATTAAGAGCGTCTTCAATTTAAAACTTATCCCAATAGAATCTGAAAAAAAGAAAACCGACATGAACTAAACAACAAATTATCAACATAAATCCAGAATGTACAGCCGAGAACAAGAACAGAATTAAGAAATAAATGAAGGCCGACTGACCAATTAAGCTTGCGCCAAACATTATCCGCGCGCAAAGCGAAAAAAGTAGATTTCAAGAAAGATGATTTGATGTTTGCGCAAAATTGTTGTACATCATTTAAAAAAACAACAAACAATTACTAGCTGGTACCAACACTACACACAACCCCGCCCCAAAAAAAATCAGTTTGAAGCTTTTACAGCCCGTAAATACAAATAAGCAGGCTACCTTGAGCTTTTCTACTGGTCCAGATGAGTGTGTTAAATGTCCTGGAGATATGTGCGCGTGAGCGTGTGTATGCGCGCGCGTGCGGGATGCTCCTCTCTGGACGAATCCGTTCCGTGTTGCGCGTTCGAGTCCGCCTCTCCGCGCCCCTGCTTCCCATTGACGCACTTTTTAAACGTCTTCCCCTTCTCCACCTTAAGGCGAGCAGCAGCGGCAGCGACCAATCACCATGCCATTACAGCCTTCAGAGGAAGCTGTTTATGGGACTGCAGCGCTAATTAGGCTCATGAACTAACAAATCTGCCTGCACGAACACGGCGAGGAAAACGATCACATCCATGGATTAGTCTGGGAGTAGCCGAGCACTTTTTATTTTGGCTTTCTCGACACTGCCGCCTTTTCTCAACTTATTTACTGCGCAAAAACTTTCCCACTTTCTTGGGTGTGGAGTATTTTTTAAGCGAGAGCGCCTACGACAACTTTGACTTAAACTGGGGAATCTGGACTATCAGACCATGTTTCAACCTACACCCAAGAGGTGTTTTACTATAGAGTCTTTAGTGGCGAAGGATAATCCTGTACCGGCGTCCCGCTCCGAGGAGCCCATCAGGCCAGCAGCTCTCAGCTATGCAAACTCCGGCCAGATGAACCCCTTTCTCAACGGCTTTCACTCCGGCGGCAGGGGCGTCTACTCTAACCCGGACTTGGTGTTTGCCGAGGCGGTCTCTCATCCGCCGAACTCCGCCGTCCCGGTTCATCCGGTGGCCCCGCCGCACGCTCTTGCCGCTCACCCGCTTTCATCCTCACACAGTCCGCACCCTCTTTTTGCCAGCCAGCAAAGGGACCCATCAACTTTCTACCCCTGGTTATTACACAGATATAGGTACTTGGGTCACAGATTTCAAGGTAAGTTATCAAAGTGTTTCGTTTGGTTCACGTTTACGCACGAAACGTGCCGAGCAGTTGTAGGGTAGTTAGACATATTTTTTTACGATTAGTGCAGACAGCAGAATGAAGATGGAATTAAAAAATATTCAAGGCTGTTTGCAGATCATTTTTTTTTAATTCTCGGGCCAAACGTAGACACTTATTTAAAGGACCACTGCGCGCAAAATTTGACTCTCTAGTGAATTTCTCCATTTCGAAGAAATAAAAACTCTATGTAATAATAATTATAATAGCTGTTTCTTTGGCTTCTATACTTGTCTGCTGCTTAAAACGTCTATTCGGGACAAAAAAGATCACTAGAAAATTTGACATGTTTGTGTATTGTTGTGTACCGCAGGTTGAGTTTGCATGTATAGCATAAAATGTATATCCATGCGTAAAAGGAAACTAATTCATCTCGCTGCTTTGCAGTTTATGCTGGCGTTCGTTCATATTTTGACCATAGAGCAGATTTTTTTTAAGGAAAAAAAATCAACAATTTAAATGATTAATGATTTAGCCTATAGCTAATTTTTAAGGCTGATGTATTTCAGTTTGGGTGTAATTCTAATTTTATTAACTTAGTTGTTTTGACCTGCGGGATGCTGAGAATGGAAAATCCGTTTATTTTTACGTTGCTTTTAGTTACACTTTTTTAAATATTTTTTTACTGGCGATTATTTGTTTTTTCCGGACAAGTTGAAGCAAAACTGTCATATTTTATATCAGTGTATTCGAAATTAATTTAATTAGTAATTAAAGTGTGTTTTAGCCTCTGTTTGTTGGAACGTTTTTAAGCTGCTTCTATTTTACCTCTGTTATTGTTTACAAAGACTGTTTTGAGCTAATAATTAAATTAGCCCAGGCCAAGGATTATTCATCTGCTTTGTGTCGTGTCCTTCTCCCCTTCATGCGGTGGTCTCACAAATAATAGATGATATGAAATAATTTTTTGAATACAAAGACCTCCGTTTTCGATTATCTTTCTTCTTTTATTTAGTGGTGTCCAGTCATTCTTATTACGCCATATTTCCAGTCTGCTCTCAGTACACTATTGTCCCATGGTTGTGCGCAGGCCTGCTGTTTGTATAAGAAATGTTAATATCTTGCATAATTAAGAAAGGTCTTTAATGACGGACTCTCGTTTTCTGCTCGTTTCCAGGTAATGAAACGAGTCCAGAGAGCTTCCTTTTGCACAACGCGCTGGCCAGAAAACCCAAAAGAATCCGAACAGCTTTTTCACCTTCGCAACTCCTGCGGCTCGAACACGCGTTTGAGAAAAACCATTACGTGGTTGGAGCAGAAAGAAAACAGCTCGCCCACAGCCTTAGCCTCACAGAAACTCAGGTAAGACAACAGTCTTTTTCTCAACATTAATTCTTCTTGCTTTTACCCGGAAAAAGCTCTCATTTTATTTTGAAATGTAGACTTTATAGTGCTGCTGCTGCTTCTTGGTGTGTGTTATCTTGAGGCTATTAGAACAGTCACAATTGTTCTCTATTTTTTGTTTTTGTTATTTATACAAAGATATTTCTCACGTTATGGTTGATTTGTTGAAATATATGATATTTTTTTACTTATTACATTAACTTGGCACGTGCGTCATTACGCCTTTTGAACCCAGGCCGCTGTAAAGTGAATGTAGGTATGATAACACATGACAATAAAGGAGAAACGTATAGTTTGCAAAACAGTCATTTTAAATAACTGTTTCTACACGCCAGGGTCCATAAATGCATGTTGTCAGTCAAAGACAGAGGCTTTCTGTTGGATCAAATCCACTGTCATTGTATAGGCCTAACCTCATTTTAGGAGGGGTTGAATTACTTTGTTTTGGGAGGAGAATGTTGCCTTTCAAAATGGAGGGCAAATTAACCAGTTAACCATTTTATGGGATAGGCGATACAAAGAGCGAGGCGGGTTCAGTGAATTCCCCCAGCCATATTTAAGATGCTGTTTGAGCCCATCAGCCGCTGTCTTTTGTCCGCTGCGTCTCCTTTGGACGGCGGGGCCTTTGGAGGGACTGAAGGGAGAAATTAACCATCACCTACTTCAATTAGCCCACTGAAGGCTTATTAAATGCACCTCAGTTGCCATTTAAGCGCTTAAAGGGCTGCAGAGTGACAAAGCACGGACAGACAATATATCGATTTAGGTGTTGTTAAGACCCCACGGTACCATTTAACAGAGCTGAGTCGATTTAGAGGAGGGTGTGATAATAAATGTTAAACATGTGGCATAATTGTGATCTTTACATTCAAATATTGGCTGAGAAATATTTAGTTAGAAAAATACCTTGACCTACTTAAGACAAAGCCCTTATTTTTTTTCCAGACATCAAATGTTTTTTTAGCTTATAAAATTATTTTAATATATTCTAGGTCTTTGCATTTAATTATTTTCATTTTTCTTTATTCTAGAGAGCTTATTATTATATATATTGAATGCTAATTTTCACTGTTATATTTTTAAAACAGAGGTGACTGACCTTTCATAGGCTGTGTCCACTGTTTGCCTTAAATTAACGCAAAATATTGGAATAATAATTGTAACTCTAAATAATTTTTTAACTTAAAGGACAGTGATCTGCGCTTCCCACTTTATATATATTAATATATGCGAATATAATGATCTTTGTTTCCTCTGGCCGTTGTTTGTTTAGTGATCAACAACAGCAGGTTACAGTTTACCTTTTTTTATTTCTAGCGCACCGCTGTCTGCTCGTATTTAGCCCTGAAACCCAAAACAATGTATCCCTTTCACGCATGGTTTTACGCACTGGCCAATCACCGTTTATCTCGTGTCACTGATCCTGTTTTTTTCTTCTCTCTTTTTTTTTTTTACCTCTTAAGGTAAAAGTGTGGTTTCAGAACCGAAGGACGAAGTTCAAGCGACAGAAGTTGGAGGAGGAGGGCTCCGATTCTCAGCAGAAGAAGAAAGGATCGCATCACATAAACCGGTGGAGACTGGCAACAAAACAGGCGAGCCCAGAGGAAATAGATGTCACCTCGGACGATTAAATAAAACACTACATAAGCGTCTGATTGAAGGAGGACATGGATAAAGGATGCCGCGTAGAGACAGTGAGAGGGTAAAAAGCCAATGTCACATTTTAGATCTCCGGAGATCGGCAGCTGAGGGTGAGAGAAACCCGGCTGGTGGCACTGCTGTCACCGTGTGGGTCTGTCAATCCAACGACCCCGGAAAATGTGATTGACAGTGTCTCAGTCCACCTACCTGAACCCTTCCACCCACCAACCACTACCACTACAATCTCCCATCTACCACCATCTATTTTTTTCTTCTCCAATTCATATTGGACGTTTGCACTTCAGAAGGTTTTTTTAAAAAAGAGAAAAAAATATACAAAACGTTTCCACTCAAGATACCAAAACACCAAACTGCTTTTGTAAAACTTGAATTGCATGGTATAGTTTTTTCCTGGTAGTTGTTTTAATTTGACAAGTTTTCTCAAAACCAAGAAGAAAAAAAAAGTCAATTTTTGTTTCTAACTCTATTTTCAAACTCAGAGATGTCGTGCTTCTTCCTTTTTACAAAGTGTGCAGTCTTTAATTAATGATTCTCGTGTAAAAGTGATTGTGAAAACATATGAAGTAGCGGTGCTGCGTTATAGTGTTTTTTTAAAGAAAAGAGAACAAAAAAAATTCGATCAAAAAGCCTTTCTAAAAAGTGAATCAGACCACAGATCAAGTACTTAAAGGGAAGGTATCAGGACATTCCTTTAACATAAAGCTTTACCAATGTATCGCTGTGGCCCCACGCAGCCTTCTGTCAGGACTTGACCCTCCAGTGAAAGTTGCCACGAAGGACTAAATGCAAGAATTGAGAGAGAGAGAGAAAAAAAAACTTCAAGCACTGAGCGTATTCCATGTACAGAAATGCTAAAAGTTAATGTTTCTGTTAAACCCTCTTTTACAGAATGTAAATAATTTTTGTGTTTGTGTTAAGTTTGCTACAATTTTAACACAAAGTATACTTCCAAGAAGTATGTAATTGTCAATATTTTGTCAATAAAGTTTTATCAATATGTTGCGCGCAGTAAAAGTACAGCTTTTGACTATAAAGAACAGCTAAACGGAGGCCTCTTACCAATTGAAGCTTTCAGGTTGATGATATTTAATCTCCTTTTGTGCCATCAAAAAGAATAAAGTGGATGTAGTGTGCGGTCAGGTTGCTGATGTTGCGTTGTAGTTTACAAGAAAACACAGTGAGAGAGAGAAAAAAACGCCACAGCCTGTCATTTGTTGCCCTCAGCTCTGCATTTTTTTTTCAGTTTGATATAGACGGCGTGAGTTTTATTTTTGAGGGGCTGCAGTGTCTGCTCCGCTCCAGCTACAAAGAGTCTCTACAAGCTTTTGTGAAAGTGCAAATCAGTTTAGGCAATTATCATGCGAGTAATATGAGGGGGAAAGGGGATGCATTGCCCAGTGGTCCACTTTAATCTCTTAATCCACGGATCCAAGGGGGCTTGGTTGGACATAATTTAGTACAATCTGACTACCCCTCACGACGCGATAAGGGAAGGTTGCAATGTGACGCAAAATGGGATCTTTGTTTAAAATCTTGTCTTGTAGGCTCCATCGTGCTGCAAGCTGCTGTAACAGAGGCTCGTTAGGAGCCTGTAGGCTAAACTAAAAAGATGCTATTTACAGCAGCAAATGATTTCCTATTTACACACACACACACGGACACTCATACACAAACCGAAAGCAAAACAATACACACTCCGTTTAAAAAATCGAAAACATTTTAAGTGGATAGTGATTTTTTTACCCCAGTGAATAAGACATAACCAGCCAAACTTTCCTGCTTTCTGGTGCGAGGTGCATGTGTTTGTTTAATTGTTTAACAGAGTAAAAGAGGTGTTTTCGTGCCCTGGTTTGGGAAGGGAAGGGTGGATGGCATATAGGGAATTCTTAATCGGCCCATAGATTATAACAGCAATAAAAATCTTTAGAGAATACCATTAGCTTTGAAAAAAACCCCTAAAAGCTTTATTACAAACCCAGCTTTGAAATAGGGGGGATTAGAGGACTGAAAGGGTCCCACAATAGTTAGAAGAAAAGGTTTCATGCTAATGAGGTTAATGCCCTTTGTATCTCCGGACTCCACAACTTCATTACTCCTATCTCGGGCAACACCGAGCGGCTCAGAGCTTCACAATCCACTCGAGCTTTTCCCTACCCTGCCTCTAAAGAAGGATTTGATAGCAGTCCTGTTCAAACTAGATAATTATATCTTTTCAAGTTGGAATTAAGATAAAGAAAGTGCAGTGGAGGCGGTGAGCCTTGATCCGCCGCAAACAAATTTGGCGCACTCTCTCCCCCCTCTGTGCGCCTGTATGGACACACAGCAGAGAGGATAGGCTTCTCATTAGAGCCTTGCAAATTTGATCAACTTAAAACGCGTTTGATTTTAACCTGGCAAAAATATCGTTTTTCTAAATGGTTCGGTAGCCCCGTATGCGGAAAGAAACTGTCTTATTTTTGCGCACACAACATTTTAGCAAATTAAGATAAAGAAAAATTTAATTCTCAAATTCATCTAACGAACTGCACAGTTTCCTGGTCATTGCCGACTGTCCTTATATGCTCTACAAAATTAAACGGCAAATAATCCCTTATTCCGAAGGCACGAAATAAACATACTGAAATAAGGAAAATAATAATGGAACTTTTAGATTGACCTTTTTTCAGATAATAATAATGTTGATAATTGTATTAATAATACATTAATATTGATAAAATTTCAGAGTATGTTGCGAAACGCTGTCCTTAGCGAATAGGCTATTTAAATATTTTTTGAGCCTTAAAAAAATCAACGCGCCATTGTTTTCAGATCTTTGCTCACATTAAAAGGCGATCAAGCGCAATTTGAGACCCTAAGGTCAAATGAATATGGGCTAATTTGTCTGGGCAGCATTCAAACAGTGTGTGTATTATGATATGAAGTGGGCCCTCACATATCACATCCCTCTTCCGCACGCTCGTGCTGTGCGCTTAGGGCCAGCTGTGGGGACCTTTGCTGACCCGCTTATCTAACCTTAAGCTGCACCGTTCCGTCCAGGGACCAAAGGCTCCTTAAACCTTTGCAGCAGCTCCTGAACAGTTTGATTATTCCTGAAAAATTCACGACCGAGCCCGTTTGGACATTTTGGACCTAAGCCCCGCTGCCTGAAACATTAAGTCTGCAACGTGAAATGATTATCCGCCATTGCAAAGAGTAGCCGGTCCTATCAAGTGACCCCACTGACCCAAAACCTCTAATCTGCAATTAGTAGGTATAATTACGTCCGCTGACACCACTAATGTGAATAGTGGCTGAGGGAGGGAATGGGCGGAAGACAGGCTTCGTATTAGTGCTGAAAGTCAATAATTGATCGAGCAGAAATCTCTTCTGTTTTGTAAAGGGGCTTTTTGAAAGTACGGCTTTGGACAGTTTGTCAGCATGTTGTCTGTGGATGGAGCTCTGCATGGGCCTTTCTCGTTTGATTTCAAAGAGCATCTCGTCAGGGTGAAACAAACGCTCTTGAGGTGGCACCTGTAGGCCGAGCCTGCCACCAAAAAAAAAAAAAACAACAAAAAAAAACCGACGTCAAGACTAACTTGATCTGTCCTGTTTCACAAATTGCCTCTGAAATTGATCCTTGAAACGAGAGAATGAACCCTACACAATTCCCTTGGCCTTGACATAAGGTGCAGCGATAAATATACAAGACTAATGAGCAATTACCATACAATCACCCTTCAAATAGCTTACATAATAATAAATTAAACATCGGAGCCTCGGATTCAGTTTCTGTCTTTATTATTAATAACGAAGGAGGGGCGTTTTCAGCTATGATGTGCTCTGATGATTATGTTTTCCAAACGCAGCAATTTCCAGTTTGCCATCGGGTACAGTCAGCACTTATTGACTCGGACTGACTTTCTACTGGCGTGAACGCAACTGCGCAAGAAAAAAAAAATCATTTTAATTGCATTTTCTTTTTTTTTGTTCTTATAGGTTTGAATTTATTCCCGATTCAGATTTTGATGGAGATGCAGCGTTTGGGTGTATGATAACGCACACACTGACTCACACAGCGATTTTGGATATAGCTGTCCATATATTGCCTGCTGCGTTCAGTGACATAAATCGTGCGTGTTCCAGTCTGAACTCTAAACTTAATTGGTCTAGACAATGAATGATGGTTAATTTATTGTCTAAAATAAACTAGAATCACATTTGTAAGTGAAAAAATGATGAATGATGGCAGTAATTTGTAAAGGTGCATTTAAATACAAATTATTTGGCTGTCCCTGCCCCAATTAGGCCTACCAAGCTAATGTCCTGTCCTTATTTTATTTTCTTTACCACAGTTAATGAATTGAGAGCAGGGTGACAGACACACACACACACACACACACACACTAAGAGCCTGCCACCAGTATGTAGTTGTTAATATACAAACAATGCCAAGAGCCACATTACAAGCCCCTCTCTCTGTCTGACAGACCCATGCAGAGTTTCCCTCAGTAGGTGTTGCTGCTCCATAGCACATGTTCACTGACGTCACCACACAGACAACATATGACCAAGAGATGCAGACCTACAAGTAACAAACGACCATTTCACAATGAAATATTCATCGAGAGCTGCGATTCAGAAACACTAAACTTTTTCCACCTGCACAGACGCCCCTTTCTCCTCCTGTAAAGGCTTCTTCTTGGCCTGCATCCCACAATGCCTTGCGCTGTCCGCAGACACCTCCAGCATCTGTCTGAACTCAGCCTAGTGCGAGCAGCGAACAACGCTGCTCAGGCACAGCTTCGTCTGGGAAGCCTCAGACAGTTTAAGGCCTTTATTAGCTGTTTTTTCCTCTTATTATTTTCATTGGCTGCAACAGTGCACATTTATTTTCAGTGCATTAATATTCTTATGAATTGCTCCTAGACCATAGATTCCTGGGGTTTATTTTCTTTAATGATAGGGGGGAATTTAGGCTGTAATGTGAAGCAGTTTCATTTGCATATAAGTGTTTCCCACATATCCACCAGCTCTGAAAAGAGCAATTGTCGACCCCCTGTCCGCTGAAGTTCCAAACTCCAAACATTTTATAGGTCGTATCTGCAACCAGCATTCCCCTCTGTGCACTAATGTGTAACATATGGTGGACTGTACACCTGATAAAATACCTCAGGGGCCCTGCAGTTTGGAAAATCCTCAATTCGCTCCCTAAATAAAACAAACAATGGCCTCACTAAATATATCACATGTGCCCGCTGAACTATTTTGTGTCTCTTGACCTGCGAGTCCCCTCCCACATCATCAGCTCTGATCCAGTCTGCCAGTGCCATGGCACAACAGTCAGGTACTTTTGAAAATAATACCACAGATTTTAGAAGCTCCTGTTTTTTACCTGCTGCAGGCTAAAAAGGTTGAGGGAGTGCGGCTTGTTGAGGCTGCATTGCTCTTGTGTCTGGCTCTTTCCAAGCCCACATGAAGGCCACTAATTCTTCTGCCCATGTTTTGTGTCATTCCATGTCAGGATATGATCACATCCAATGAAATTAGCTCACATCTAAATCTGGATTGTTAGTCCACTTCTCCTCAGCTGTTTCATCTCTGTGAAAGTGCTGTAAATGTGGCTACAATTAGAGCTGAAATTTAATATAGCAGCTAGTGTGTGGTTTATTGAATAGACAGGTGAAATTGTGGGCACCTGTTCCTCTGTCCCTTCTCTGCACCCGTCTGAGCTTCACTGTGTCTCCCCCTCTTGGTGGTTGGAAGGGAGAAAAATCTGCCCCTCTAAAAACATGAAATATCAAGTTTCTGTTGGCTGAGTCTGATGGCAGTTGAGTGCTTAGTGTCTGGAAAGTGAGGCAGCATAAAATACGAGTGGTGGACAATTTGGACAGAGGCTCCTGTGCACTTGGATAGTGGATGGTGCATCGCTTTTCTTTTATTCTTTTTCCACATGAGAGTCACCTGAGCCACTGACGCATGTTTAAAATGTATCTCAGATCTTTGGATTTTTCATTAAGTTCTTTCAAATCCATAAAAAGTTGACGGGGAGAAACATAAAACTAAAATAGCTCACAATAGTAAATTTTTTTTTATTTTATTGCTTTACATATTATTTTGTCTTTGGAGTGCTTGTGATAAACTCTACACATGATTTTGCAGAAAACTTAGTGATTTTATTGGTTTAATGGTGCAGTACAAGCTAATCCTTAATCTGATTTTGTTTTAAAAATTATTTGGTACTTTAGCCTTTTTGTATAATTTATTACAGATTAACATAACAAAAGTTTGCACAGTTTTGGGACCACCTGTATATATTGGCATTAATATTTCTTATGTTTAATTATGGGGACACAAATAGATGTGCGGCCATATCATTTACAGCCTCACACAAAGTAAAAACAAGAAAGATGAAGAGCAGTGTGATAGACACAAAACAGAAATAATGATTCGCTAAAATTACTATAAGCTATTGTACACAACATCTGCCTGACTACATTAAGTGGTGCTATTTCATCATTTCAATGTTTCTTACACTAAAAAATTAAAAAACACACAATAATTACAACATTACAGAGTAATATGAATACAAATAATATATTAATGTCCTAATTTAGATGCTTTAAAAAAAATTAATGCTTTTTTATCTATGTATCCACAGAAATTACTGGATTTTTAATTCACAATGTTAAACCTGCAGCACAGAAATTTAGCATATAAAAGAACATCTGTTACATTCAAGGCCTTGACAAATGAATTCACACATTGTTGACTAAGCCCAGCACTGCCAGGTAAATCTTTCTGTATTTCACGGCATGCTAGATTTTTTGAAATGTGGAGTCTGCTGTGACTTTTCTGTGCTAGCGACTGCGTGACGTGTTTAACATCAACCAGCATTGATTAAATTGCTAAAATTGTAGGGGAAGCAACCATATCGATGGAGTAGGCTACAGCACCTAGAAGCATGGCGGACTCTTGGTGAAATCAATTGTGTATGTGTAATTATTTTTACTGCCAGAGGGGGGAGACAAAAGTTCCACACTGCAGCTTTGAGACTAATAAAAAAAAAATAAGATATTGCAGAACAAAAATGCAAAAATGGAAAAGTACATTACTGCATACATATGTGAACCTTTTTGTCCAGCTTTTTAAAAAGAACTTTAAAATATTGACTAGTGCATTAAACTATGATCTATTTTTGCATATGGATTACACAAAGTCTCCCTGTACACTTGAGAATGACAAGGAACACTGACCAGAACACTTTATTCTCTGTGAGGCCTAATTTACAACAGACAGCATTCATAACACACAGGCAGGGATTTCTTGATGCTTATGGTAATTCATGAAGTTTCAACCTTTCCACAGATTCATGCAGCGTCTTCATGAATGCTGACCCAACTCTTCTGCCAACTCACATTAGCTTTTCATAAAACACTGAACTTATTTGTGGCATCGGTGCGAAGCCGTGCCAACTTTCTGGTCAGCGCTGTCATAATACCCTCCTCCCCCCAACACAACAGACACTTAAAAGTTGGTTTCAACATGACTAATATTCACAAACAATATTTCCTGTGGGGGTTGTGTGTGTGAGCCTCTGGTACGGTATGTGTGCATATGCATTTGTGGGTAGGCAGCGGGTATCTCTGCATTCTCTGCTCTTCCTAGTGGAAAAATGCTGCTCGACAAAATAGTCTGTGGCTTTTTCTCAAGAAATGGGATGTCCTGGGTTTGTGGCTGCAAACATTTTGATTGTATGTTAAGCACAAACACCTAACTAAAGCAATGGTTTTTTTTTTTATCATGAGCCTGTCGACTGAAAGGAGCAGAAATGATGGATCCAAAACATGGAAGCAATATCCAGATTCTGGGGTTGGAAAAAGTAAGAGATAGCTTACGTTGGGTACGTCTTTCTTTAGCTACAGATGTTCTTGAATTCCCTGTCATAAAAAAGTGAAGCCATGTGTTCAAAAGGTGTTAGAGGGGAAAAATACAGTGTGCTGATGTGTCTGACATCTAAACACTCACATGTTTGAGCAATGTAGAAAGAGAAGAAGAGACGTTTAGTTATTTGCTCTGAGCATAAATGTGGTGTTTCAGTGCAACTGCTAGAATTGGAAGAATGCTTGACAGGCGGTGTAAATGATTGGTAGTAGTAATTCAGGTTGTGACATCTATTATGGGCCAGTGAACACCCTAACACCTCCACAGAGAAACTAACCCAAATTATACTTGCTAATAATTGACTCTCATTCACTCATAATGTTCTTTCTCCACACCGCAGAGCTTAGCCTTTGAAGGAGATGGATGCTAACATTGTCTAACAATCTCAAGTGGAGTTTCCGAGAGCTGCCTTCTAATTAATAACAAGCATAACTTCTTGCGGAGGGTTTATGTAAGCTTAAGGTGAAATAATTACTCCTCCAGCAGTAGCCACACTCCTCGTACACCGAGAGACTTTGAAGTTTCGACCAGTGATGGTTGGGAACTTTCCAACATCGACAGACGTGCAGCACTCCATTATGCATTAGTAGCAACTGAGAAGTACTCCGCTTCAACTGACTCTAACTGGTGGTAATGCTCACTGGCTAAAGTGGTGTCTACCATATAATTGCACGAGGTGTGAACATATGAACTCTAAATGCATGTAACCTAGAGAAATGATTGGCAGGTGACTTTGATGCCATGTGATGTGCGATGATCTACATTTGTGGGCATTACTTTCTAAGATTAATGATTCTGGACTAAAAAACAGCAACAAGAAGAAACAGGTGCAATACTGAGTGTAGGATATATAAACGAGGTAATGGTAATATATGTCTTTTCAAGTCCAATTACTGAGAGAGCCAAAGCCACTGCACATGGTCTTGTTGCAGCTTTTGTCCCCCCCCCCGGAGAAGTGCTATGTGTTTATAAGTAAGGCATAATGGTAGCAGGGTGTGTAAGTGCTGCAGGTTATTTTGTATTTGGAGGTGAGGACATGGCAAATCAGACCACTTCACACATGAAAGGCAGTAGTGGGTCCATTTAATTCTCTGTGCCTCTCTTACCCTGGATCTCGCTGTCCTTTTAGGGGGACTCCAGAGGCTAGTTAAAAGGTGTCTGATTCTCACCATGAATCTAATTAGATCTCTGACTGAGGTCTTAACATCTCCTTTGGAGAAAAAAAAGGGAGAGAGAAAAAGAAATGCATGGAGGAATAAGGTGCTAAAGCCCCAACCCCTCGCCTCCACTGCACCTTGGCCTGAGCCGTCCCCTTCTCCCTCCTTTTCTGGAGAAAAACAAAGTCCTGCAGGCTAATGAAGTTTGTAATTAAGGAGATTCTGTCAGGCTGAATGAGTAATTAGGACGTGGTTTCTCAGGGGTGTTAATGGTGGTCAGGCAGAGCACGGCTGCATGTATGGGAGAGCACCCTTTCATACCTCACCAGGAAACGAAAGGGAAAGAGGAGGGATCATTTTTCACTCGGCTCAAATCTGTTTAATTTCAGAGAGAAAGTACATTTTGTTTGGTGCACTTGCTATAATATAAAATCTGTGTTAAAGATGTTAAAGATGTTAAATGCCCTAGAGACAAAGTCTAGTACAGGGACAGCTGCAGATGATGTCTCTTGCTTATTGCTTCCAAATTATCATGTTTACATATGTCTATGGGAAACACTGCTGCATTTGTTACCCCACTAATTTGCTATAGATTTCTGATGTGTTGTGAAATCAGATATAATTTGAGGAAAAATGGCTGTGGGACAGGACCACGCTCTGTTCTCAGAGAAGACATCTCCATTCTAATTATCACATTTACTTCAGATTGGTTGACTGTGCTGCTGATAAAGAAAGTTCACCTGGCCTCAATTAACTATATTTATCTCAGATTATCCCTCCATGAGATTTCTGCTCTGGCAAAAAGATTAGCGTTATTAAGAGTCGCATATGCAGGATGAATACATTTTCAGACAAAGTGACATCTCTTAAGGATGAGAAATTAAATCAATGAAATAGGAATCAAAAGGAAGTAGCTGCGTGTTCTTGGGATTCTCCGGCAGCGCCCGTTTTTTTTTTTTCTTCTACTCTAATATCTTTTCATTTGGACAACAAATTGAAAATTAAATTTGATAATTGTTTAACTCTTATCGAAAGTTATCTTAAATCAAATTTGTTCACCAAGACATGCTGCAACAGTGGTGAGATTTACTTAAATTTGCTATTTGGATTTGCAATGATCTCTTACATATGAAAATATGCAGCTGGTGTGTTCAAGCAATAGTATAGAGCACATTATTCCCCCTAAAGCCAGGACACCCACACAACAGATAGGAGCAGTGTAGTGTGTTTACAAACTGATGTCTTTGACAGATACTGTAGAAAAAGTCCCGTCAGAGGTGGATCTCTTTGATCGGGGGTTAACCTCTACATACTCTAAAATCAATTACACTGTTTAGGCTGGGAAGTGTCCTGCTGCGAGGCACAACACCTGGGCTTTGAACCCATGACCTCACATCTGAGTGCTCTGCCGAAGCCTCAGCTGCCTCCTGGTCAGCTGGAGGATCAGCCTGGACAGACAGGCCCAAAAGTCTTCATTTCCTGTTTCGCCTGCAACAAATGATTTCCAAAACTACACGGAAAGTAACAAAAAAAAACTACCTTTGTTTCAGGTAATACAATCACCGTAACCAAGGTTTGACCTTTGTGAGGACAAGACTTGTTTTCACTGTAAATTCACAAACCAGTTCAGGAAGAAAAGAGCAAGAGGGTAAATAGAGAACAGGCAGGGGGATTTTTGTTATGTTCAATATAAAGTTTTTGATTTCATTGCAGTTTTTTGTCTACATATTTAAACATAAGTAAATAGATTTTGAAGAGATTTTTCTCTCCAGTGTTTCCCTTTTACTGCATGTTGACGTTTTTTAAGGGTGGCTTCAGCAAACAAAAAATGGAAAAGATAGAGCTACGTCACAGACTCATTACAGGTTAAACAGAACAGGTGTTTGTCAGCTCCAGGCAGACCTACGTGGACGAGGCCTTTTCATGTCGGCTACTTCCTCACACATTAGTCTTCAGCCAAATTGCTCTGAGTGGAGGCTTTGCCCAGCCCATCCCTCATCGTCCAACCTGACCTCTCTCCCCTCCACGCTGCAGGCAGGGCTGGAGATAAAAAAGCTGAGAAACGGCTCTAGGAATCCAAAATATTAGTGGTTGTAAATCAGCCCCCAGTGGCCTATGAATAGCAATTATCTTTTTCGCACTAATAAATCCCCCCAGTCACAGATACGATGGTTTCCCTTCCTAACCTGCAGTAACAGCTAAGTATTGAGCAAGCAAGAAATGGGAGGGGTGCAGCAAATAAATGAGGGCTTTTTAGCTCTGGATTACACTCAGTCATGAAAGAAAATATGTAGTCTTCATGTGCTGGTGGTGCGCAGTATATCATGTATGAACTGACAGGGAAACAGCACATGATCACAGGACTTTGGGAATGCAGATGATATCAAGAAGCAAGCTGGAGCTCTTATCAGCCTTATCAATACCTGCTAAACACGATTCACTTCAGTGCACAGTCACTTTCGGCTGGAACAAGTGCTGAGATTTCTTGAAAATGTCACCGGAGGGGGGGAGTGGAGGCAATGTGGTATGGTATATGATAGCAAGGTTATATTGATCTGATAGGGACATTCTTTGATTTTTATCTACAGCAGGTCAGCATGGATGAGGTTTAGCTATTGTAGAATGTTACTCTCAACCGATTAAACTGACCACCCTTCAACCAGAACCTTGAACTAAATTACCGTCTCCTCCGCTTGGTGTTACCACTGAGAATAAGTTCACTGTACCTCTGAACTCCACTGGGATTGCCACAACTTAATGGTCAATCATCTATATAGGAGAAAAACACAGCAATCAGCGGCTGTGAGCCTTTTTTTTATTTCCTCTATAAGGTGACTGAACCCTTATTCCATGTAAAGACTTAAGTTAACCTCATTAAGAGAGCTCTCACACTAGATACATAATTATCCCTGAGAGGATAGCCAGTGCTAATACAAATTAGAAAGATAATTAAGCTACTGAGACTGGCCATTGCATCTCCCAGAGCACTGGACCCATAGAACATTATGATGAATTAGAGCCTTTGTTTACAGTCACAACAAGAGCCTTTTACCAATGGCCATGTTTAAGTCCTACATAACCTGGGTTCAAGTTTTCCGCCACACATTTAGTCACTTATGATAATTCCAATTGGAACATACTTTGCACAGGTGTTCGTGACATAATGGCATAACAGACATAAAATAACCTGAATTTTTTTTTCTTTGCAGGCAAGACGACTTCACAACGCCCCCACCACGCTGAAAGCAAAGAGCCTCGAGTCTGTTTGAGAGAGGAGCCTTTGGGCGCTCGTAAAAGTTCAATCTAAATGACAATTCACCTCTGTAGTGTGCAGTGCATCTGGTCTGCTCTGTGACAAGGCAGTTTAGTGCCCTGAAAAGTCTTACAGCCACTTCAAAGATGCCTTAAATGCCTCCTCAAGCTAAAAGACACATTTCTCTCTTTGCCTTTGCAAATGCTTAAACAGGAACAATAAATCTGGCTGATTTCTACATTCCTCTTCAGATCATATGATACCTGAGTGTTAAGTCAAACTGTTCCAGTCTGTGCACGACAAACATACATGTGCACTGTTCAATCTGGTCTCTGTGCAGCGCCATGATTAGATCAGGGCTGGACTTTTTGGTGAAAATATGTCAAGAGAAAAAGATAAGTGCACACAGCTGGATGCATTTTAGAGTGTAATTCCCTTTTGTCATAGGAAGAGCACACAGTGTGTAAGGCCAAAATGAAAATGCTGTTGCATTCGAGTGCACCATAGCAATTGTGGGGAAATTGTTGCAGAGACTTCAGCTATGCTTAAAAAATGCAGCAATACAGCTTGTGAGGTTGAAAAAAGTTTGGGCCGTGCACAGAGGCGAGTTTTCTGTTTTCTTCGCCTTCATGGTGAGGGGAGTACGGAGGAGAGGAGCACGCCGCTGGTTGTGTGCCAGCTCTGCCTCCTGTGGTTTCACGCATAACAACCTTGCATGTGCACAGCTCTGAGTAAAGCATTGATTTAAGAGGGTACTTCTTCTTTCCACAGCTTTAGCAAAACAAGCCCCTATGTTTGGATAGAGCCTGTAAGCAGCTCACTGACCTGAGCAATGGGTCAGATTAAGCTAGACCCCCCCACCACCACCACCACCACCACCTTCTCCCCTCACCCCAACCTCCACCTCCACCTCCACCCATCCCTCCTCCCCCTCTTTGCTGCCAGCCCATTGCAGAATGAAGAGAGGGAAAGTGCTCTTCAGGGCAGGCGGGCCTGCCAGCCAGGTCAGGGGAGTTGCTCAGGAAAACAGGAAACTGACAAGAGAGACAAATGATAGGTCTCACCCAACCACGGGCGTTTAAGCATTTTGCCACAAAGGTTGAGCATCCATAATTGCTGCAAGAGTAATACTTAAAGAAAGTCTTTAAATGATACATGTCTTGTGCGATTTAATTTTGAAATTGAGCAGTTTTCCTCCTGCAATTACCACAATTACCACAAATTCCTCATAACTAATTTTCCGCTGTCTACCACTGAATAAGATTCAGAGTGATCCCGGTCCAGGTAAATCTGTCACTACTATGGCAGGTTGGGGATGAACCGGGGGTAATAACCTATAAAGGAGCTCTTACAGTTCGTCCTAAACACAGAAAACTGTCTGTTTTAATCCACAATTAAAAGAAACATTAACTCTGAGTGTTTCTCTGCAAAACCACAAAGAAAACAATGAGATGTGGCAACAGTCTGAACTGATATTATCTATTGACCCTGCTAAGTGACTGTTCACAATAAGTTAGTTATATATTTTCTCTGGACAAGCTGGAGGGAGGATTGTATATGTGTGTGTGTGTGTGTGTGTGTGTGTAAGTAAGGGGAGGTAGGTTCAGAGTAGAGAGAAGCTGCTTTTGGCCAAAGGCAAAGATAAGCGAGGGGGAGTGGAGGAGGTGGAGGAGGTGGTGGTGGCGGGGACACAATGGATTGAGCCAGGCAATCAGTGAACGATCTAGGGCGGTGTTTAGTGGTGCTGTAAGATCTGCTAAACTAGCCCTAATTTCCCCTGTTGTAGGAGATGTGTGAGTTGAGGTGGAAAGGGGCAGGAGGAGGGGAGGCCTTTGGTCTGTCAGAGTGGAGTTAATCTGAACCTGGGGCAGCACGTTCACTTTTGATGGAGGCCAGAGATAGGATGCCGAGGCGGAGGAGGAGGAGGGCTGGGAGGATGAAAGATCACCCACACCTGCGAGGGGCTGCCGAAAGTTACAACTCACTCAAAGAGGCCTTTCTACCGCTGCTCCATTTGTCAAGGATGATGGGGGCAATAGCAGCAAGAGCTTCCCTCCATTTCTGTTTTCACTGGTGGCTCATCATATGCACTTACCGCCACGGGATAAAGATTACATTGATTTGTCTTTTCACCAGTAAATCTTTTCCAAATGCAAACAAATTGCATATTTTCAGGATGAGAAAAAAATCATTGTGAGGACATATTTCTGTCTGTAAAGCAGCTGTGAATTAAGTCGTAGTGAGCAATGCACACTCTAGACCTTATGTTTTGTGGGGTAATTACACCATGACAGCAGAATAAATGAAACACACCAGACAAAAAATAAAAAGCAAAAATATTTTTCCTCCCCACCACTCCATATTTGATTCACCGTGGCCTCTTTTTGGTTTCAAGAGGTGTCTGTGTACGATATCCACCATAATCCTCTTGGAGAGAAATATGAAGCACCACCCCTTGAGGTTTGCCCTCTTTGGCCCTTTGTCTTCCTTTCATGCACTATAAGATTCATCTGTGCCATCAAGAGCTTTCGTTTAACTTATAAAGCCAGAATGATTAAAGCTCCTCTCTTTCTTGCACCATAAAACACTCCGATTCGGAGCTGGCCCCTCGCTCTCCACAAACCACCACATCATAAACAATAATCATAAGCCACAGTTTACTACTGCGAGGATTTAACGCAGAATTTCAACAGCTTTGAAATGAGGACGAACATGTTTAAATCAATAATTGTGTCAAAGTTAGTAAAACCCATTTCTCAGGCTGACTGCAGGAAAAAGCTTTGGCATATCAGAACAGCTTCACCCTCCTCTGTACACTGAAGTTAGTAAAAAGCCAGTTTGTGAACATGTAATGGGTTGAATATGTATATGAATACAGTATGCACTGTGGGTTCATGCTGTATATGGTGAGAGCTTGCAAATGCAGGTTCCCAACAAATATGGGAGGAGAGCATTAATCCCCTTCCTCTGTCTGTTTCATCTGGCCTTTTTGCTCTTTGCCAGGGTAATGCTCTCCCCTCAGCTGGCAGCTCAGACTGCGCCGGGAGCACAGCACATCTGGATCTGAGGCTGAGGGAGGGATAGTGTGTGTGAGTGTGTGTTGTGTTAGGTGCATAGATGCCATGCCTTTCTGTATGTGTGTGTGTGTGTCTTGGGCAGGTGGGCAGCACTACATGTATGGGCATATCCTCTGAACTATGAGGAAAATGCCCATTGTGTCTCAACATGACGGGGAAAATTCCCAAGCAGAGGTATCTGCTCATAAACAAAAACACATGGAGCAGCAAAGAATCATACAGATTTTGTTTCCGCCGCCCAAGAGTCCCAGTGAGGACCAAGTATCTACTTAAGTCAAAGAATGACTGTATTCTGTGAGACAGCAAATCTGTAAATTATTATCCAGACAAGGAGAATAAGTACCTCTCTTCCAGAAAACTAGCCGAGATCCCGCTTGGAAATGAAACTAAATGTGTTGTACATGAGTATCCTTAAAATTGCTGGTGTTTATCATGCACTCATGTTAACATATTGAGATGTTTTATAGTGAAACATACTTGCTGTGACGTTCCTGCTAGACGCATTACCTTGCAGGATGTGTGACGCTTCAAGTGCTCCCTCTCAGCAAGACCACCAAACTCATATTTGAAATATTTTTGTGGAGTGTGGTTTGGATTTTCATGCTTTTGAAATTTCACTTGCAAATCAATGTCCATATGCCTGTCTGTGCTTTGTAACTGCAAGGACTAAGAGTTTGAGCTCGATGTGTGTGTGTATCTACGTGTGGTGAGCAATACCAGAAATTCAAGCTCTTTGTCTCTGCTATTCTAATGAGACTCTGTTCAAATATAGACAGCAGAATTGCTCATGTCATATATATAAACAAAGCAAAGTCATTGTGTTTGACGAGGCTTGTCTATTCACATTGCATGTGTTAGCAGCAGCTTGAGACTTTTGTTGAATAGATGCGAGAGAAAATATAGGACTGGATTCCTGGCAAAACCAACAGGTCAGGGACTATCCACTTAATAATGGCAGGGTGTTGTAAAAAACAAGTGAAGCAGCAGCTCATAGATCACATTTCATGCTCAGGGCCAATTAATGAGAGCTTTAAAGAACGACAGGAGCGTTGGAACACAACCAAAGTTAGTGATGGATCTGCCTTAACCCTTAACACTGTGATAGCCGTCGAAATATGAGCACTCATTGCACTGCAGTTTAACAGCATGTGGCCAAGAGCAGTCATACACAAGACAGCATTGCAGTGAAAAATAATGGGCACATCTTTACACCCTGAAGGCCTTTACACCTGCAAGCCATGTCCTCAGTTATAAACTAGATGAAGTGGTGGTCTTTGCAGGAAACAACATTCGAAAGGCCGTGTACCAGACTGAGTCACCTGTAAGAGCTAGCACATCCTTTCTTCTGTCAGTGTTTTTAAAAAGAGGCACCATTTCATAGTGATTGTGACCAGTTAGCTGGTGATGCTGGAGTGTGAGAAAGTGTTGCTGGGATATTTCGCCACATGGAGGGCAGACCAATTGTGTGTACAGCACCGTCTCTGCAGGGATTAGTGGTGTCATTAAGTGGCGATGAGTTGTGGTGGGGGGCCACATCCCCTGCTCCCTCATTAAAGCGCCAGCAGCTGCCCTTTATCACAGCTCTGCTTCGCCACCATACTGTACCATCAGCACCCTCACAGAACCCATGGTGCCAGTCTAGGACCCTTGACCTTCCTGAAATCTCTTTCAGTAGCTTAAAGCAAGTTTAATTGCAGGCTAATGTGAGGATAGCACTAAGTTGTTCTTACAATTTGTATGCACACGCAAATTATTAGTGTATTTCTTTAATGTAAAAATACGCAGAAAATGAAAGCAACTTTAGGTTTACTTTATGTTTTGATCACAAAGGAGGAGATGTGGGTGAGGGGAAGAAGAGTAAGAAAGAGAAAAAAGCAGGGAAAACTGAGATGTAAATGGTGCAAAAGCTGTTGTATATTATTAAAATGGTTTAACTATTTTCTACACCCAGTATATTTATAGATACTGTACAATGTGTGCAATTTTATTCTCTATTTTTTCTGTTACACTTAATTTATTTAGTCTGGGCTTTTATCTAGTGGTGGATGGTGACTAACCACTCAGCAGGTGATGTGTGAGCATGGAGACTGTGATTGATTTGTTCTGTTCACGCAAAGACATGACAAAGATCATCACAGCAGAAAACCTTGAGCTTTTCCAAGAACAGCCTTTTCTCCTCTAGACACAGTGCTCTCATAGCTCTTTAATCCATTAACTTCTGTTTTAAGTGTGGATGACAGAGAAAAAACAAAGAGTGTGTGTAATATGCAGAGATATCAA
Source organism: Acanthurus leucopareius (assembly GCA_029814765.1). NCBI lineage: Eukaryota > Metazoa > Chordata > Actinopteri > Acanthuriformes > Acanthuridae > Acanthurus > Acanthurus leucopareius. Next base: position 6,311,542 of record JAQMCX010000003.1, on the reverse strand, counting down.
AAGGAATCCATAAATATTCCTGGGATCTAAACCGCTTTTGAACAGAGGAGACTAAGGTGTGTTCAAACACTACCCAGAATGCCTTGCCTGAGGCTGTGGCCGCGGGGCAGAGGTGGGATGCTCTGTAGACAGAAGGGGGAAATAGTAGGTGGGACAGGCAGTAATGACAAGCTCTACGTCTTCCCGAAAACACCCACTTTAGTGAAGTCTGTCATTTCCTAAAGGCATAATTCATCCGGCCTTCATTTAAAGCCTGAGCTGAATTTGATTTCTAAACACGATAAAACACCTCAACACATTAACTATCTGTTCATGGGGATCTGTCATTATCAAAGCACTTCAGCATTTTCACTGAGATTCCTAAGCAGTGTAATAAAGAGACAAGAAGTGAGTCTGAGGCGGTTTAGTTTCAGTAGTTTCAGTGTTACAGAGTACAGCAGCCCTGCCCGAGCCTCGGCCCCTTAGGCGATGGAGTCGAAGTGAGGTTTCAGAAATACAATCATACACACATGGATTTGGGAAATTAGAGTTTCACGTAAATGTAAGCATTTACAGGTGGTAAATATCCTGTTGGATTTCACGAATGTAAAAGCTTATGCTTTTCACCCACAGGCTATGGAGCAGGGGAGGTGAGCACAAACATACACACACACACACACTCACACACATTCCTACACACACACACACACACACACACACTTATGTTGGAAGTGATTTCATTTTCAATATTAAGTTGTATAATTTTTCACACCTTTGGTTGGATAATCTACTATATCTTGAAACAAACACAATTTCACTGATACGCCATATGAAAACCCAAACTGTAATGTGCAATCTATGGCAATCAGCGACTTAACTTGTGGATAAATAACTGAAATCTCTAACCTATGTCAATTCCTGGTATCTACACCATGTAATATGAGTCTAATTTCAAGGTAATTAAGATGATCTCTTTCCTATTTATTTTTTCAATTTACGCGCCTTTTCAGTAATATCTATCTCCGTACATCACCCTGGAAATAGTTAAATCAAATTTGTATCCCTTGAATTGGGTATATCACAAAACTGATTGCATCTGCAAATCCACCTATTTGCTGGGGTTTGACTTTAGTCATGCCTTGTGTAATTACATGGCCAAGGACAGCGGCAACGTCGCAGACAACGGAATTGCATCGATATTGGCTTAAATAATCGCTCATTCACAGCGTTAAAGTTTCTACAGCTGCTTAAAGTTTACGACTTTTTCATTGCAGTGGAACCGAGATTGTTAAGATGATTGGAGCCACTCAGCCCCTCCAATTTGTTATTGAGTGTGTTGCCATTACCTGGAGAGCCGTTGTAGTTAAAAGAGAATAACAGCCATAATGGAGATCTCTATCCAATGTTACATATCTGATGGAGGGGCTTTAAGGATCAAACACTCAGCCAAACATTTGACATTCCTCATGGAGTTCCTTTTGATGTCGTCGAACGCCTCTCTTCAAAGGTGTTGTCTTCATACCACCGTAACTATGTAAACATTATTACTGTTAATCCATTTGGTCATATTCTGTAAGGCCATGTTAATTTTATGCAGATAGTCCAAGGAAAGGCTCAGATCTGTCATAACATTGTTTTAAAAGTGAAAAAATTATAAAAATGTGTAGGAATCACAAGGTGTGGCAGCATAGCAAAATGCCTTTCGCTTCACTTGAGCTTTTATAGGAAACAGCTCCCGATAAAAAAAATCTTCATATGCAATACCAATAAAAAGTTATCTCCTCCACTCTGAGGAAACCATGCACAATTTAGACTATTTTCTATATTTTTTACAGACAAATGACAGATTATTGTTGCAATAGGATTTTAAAAATGTACATAGACACTTAAAATAAGTTGTTCATTATTTTTTACAAATGTAAATCAATGAAAAAGAAATTGCAATGGTTAATATTTTGACAGAAATTGGTCTTATCTTTGACCTAGCTTGCATCACCTTGATTCTGTTCAGACGGAAGCAGCCATTAGCTGGCAAATGATGTCTTAAATGTGGAGAATATTAATGATGACTGTGACGCATGCCCAATCACTTCCCTGGAAAAATTATAGAGGATTATTTCTGAAAGGCAGAAAAACATGCCGCTTATTAAATCATTTCTCTCTCCCCCTGCTTCATGCTTTTCATGGGTGGTCAACAGTAATCAGTTTACCGTCTGGCTCTTTCAGGGTGTTAAGACATCCACTTTTCATTTGCACAAACAGTATGATAGTTTCAAGCACCCATTTAAATTAATCCCCCTTAAAGTTTTGTGCAGTCCCTCTAGAAAAAAAACAAACCACCCACTTTTAATCTGAAACCTATGGTGTTTTTTTGTGAAAAAGGATTTACCCATAATTCTCATTGCTTGCATCCCTTCCCCCCACTTGCAGAAAACACATCTGCACCCTTTTTGCGCACACGCACGCAGACACACACACGCTGAAGCACACACAAACACACACTGTCTAATTTATAAAGCCTAAGCTCTTTCAATACTCCAAAATGCCAGATAAACTTTTCTCATTTGCTCCTAATTTGGTCACGCAAGATAATGCCAACATCTGAAGGCTTTTTAAACTGCTTTTTAAAATGCATTCCTGAAAGGAGCTGGCACTGGCACCTCTGCACCTTGTCAACTCCAATAATTATTTCCAATCCGGAGCTAGCCCTTAATGTGCTGATTAATCCAGCCCTCTCCTTGCTGTGAGATGCATTCAGCTCCATTAATTTTTCAAAAAGGCCTCACTCTCTTTTGCTGGGAGCCCTGCAGATGTCAGGGCTGTGGCAGAGAAAGCCATTAGAAGTTAACACCTCCCACTCCCCAGAGACTGGCATGGACTTTCCCCTCCCTCATTCTAATGCCAAGCAGACGAATTAAGGACGTCAGCTGCCAGGCCTGGCATTCCGTGAACTTGGACATCACCATCTAAGCACCATCCCCCCAGAAAGAAAACAGCCCTTATAAGAGTGGTTTTTAAAAAAAAACAACAACATAATGAGGAACAAGGCTATGGTGTGCTTAGTCTGGGACAAGCACTGTCAACATCTTTGCTTTCACTTCTTGGGAATATTCAGGATTCACGGAGATTCTCATGTCGTGTGTCACTGTTCTTATCCAAACTCTCTGCTCAGAGATTCCCAGCCAGGTTTCAGATCAGCCTCTGTGAAAATGTCCTTTAGAACAACTCACTCACCAGTCTGTTCCAATTCAAAGCGATTTGAAATCTGTGCTCCAACCTCCTCTCACTCCAGAGCTTTGTGCGGCTCCCCCCCTATGCAGACTGGTTACAAGCTGTCTCAATTGAGGAAATCCCCCCCTTCAACCAGCTTTTATCTGCCGATAGGTAGGTGAATGGTGGAAATTAGGATTCCTGGAGAGACTTGGGATGGAGAGAATAGAAACAAAGACTTCCCCATGTCGGGAACCGATGTCTCTTTTTCCACTGCTTTTCCCTTTCATCCCAAGGGCTCCTGTCAGACAGAGGGAAGGAGAACGAGAGCACATATAATACCTTTTAAGAGGCTGCCAGTTCTCTCCCATGCGATAAGCTCTGCTCGAATCACAATGGAGTTTCAGGACTCTGCAGTCACCCCACTGAAGGCCTGAGAACACACTCCAGCATACACATCAACACTGATATGCAAGCTGCATTGAAATATAGCACTGCAGCTAATTAGACATACAGTGTTGTATCCAGCATACAGTAAAATCTCAGTTTTCTAGTGATCATTTCCTTCCAACTGTATCCATTTAAGTCATGAAATGGCAAAGAAACATTTTGAACATTCAGCATTAGCGGGACAATCATCTGTCTACGCCACAATGCTTTGGTTGCCAATATGGAAGTGTATAACTCCACTCAACAGTGGAGATACTATGTATACAGTATTTCGTATACAATCCCCACTGCAAAGTATTCGAAAATCTGTATAAACAGAGGCAGTGTCAAAATCCCAGCCCTTTTGAATGTTAATGAAACAGAGGTGTTAGGATGTCAGAAATCTGTCCAATAATGATAACAGTACAACTCCTGTTTACACTGAGCACGCTTCAGCTCCCAAAACCCAAAGTGCAGCCTCATTTACGTGCTAATGTGGGGAGGCAGATAAAGGACGGAAGAGCGATCACATGCCCTGTCAGAGAGTCACCCTTTGAACCATCCCTCATGCCGGTGAAGAGGGGGGAAATTAAAGAGCCTCAGCAGGTTTACCACCTTTCAAACACAACTCACACTCCACTCAAGTCCTCACATATATGACAGAGAGAAAAATAACTGCACATTACTGCTATAATACACAAACACACATGCACACCACACAAACACAACTCACATACACACAAGCTTTCAGAGCAGACGCTTGCTGTCGTGTTTCCGTACAGATTTTCTCTTACAATTAATCCAAATGATTGTTTGGATGGCTCAGAATTAGGCTGAGGTTGATGTAATGTACATGACATAGCCAAACACAGCTGTACTTTGTATGAGGCATGAAGTATGCACCACTAAATACTTTCTGGTGTCACATAAGCAGAATGCTCACTTGACAGCTAGCTAAATTTAACTTTTTGTTTACTTTAAAAGGACTGAAATGACTGGTTACACAAGAACATTTGTTACATGAAAACAATTGGTGACAACATGTAATATGAAAGATGTCAATCAAAGTCAGCCCATGGATATATTACATATTACTAGTCTTTGCAGCACTTAGTTTTTGAACAACTTATTTCCTTGTTTAACTTTATTATCAAAAAACAAGTTTAGTAAAATCTATTTATTGTGTGGTAAAGGTCTAATGTGCAATATTCATCTTCTGGCAGAAATGTAACATAAATTTAATGTAACAATATTTATAAGTATGTTTTGCTATGTGAATAATAATTACTCAAAATTACAATTTATGTGTTTTCCATACCTTACAACAGGCCTTTCATATCTACAGAGAGAGCAGGTCCTCTTTGACAGTGTACACCATGTTGCATTGCCATGTTTCTACAGGAGCCCAGGATTTTTGCAAGTCTCATGGCCTTCATAAGTTCTCCTACATGCTACAAGGACTTCACTGCTAGATGCCCCTAATTCCTACATACTGAACCTTTAAAGAAGTGAAAAACTCCATCAAGAGTGAACTGTGTAAAAGTTAAAAAAAATTTCCAAATCTTCCACCACAGAAAACAATATAATTAACAAAGAGAAGGGAACAACATGCCCACTCCCAAGACTTCCTTAGTTGTGGTGCTCAAAGTAATGTACTCTCTAAAATTAAAATTTTTACTGCTGCACGCATATAATTGTAGAATATTCTCATGTCAATGTTTCATCTTCATCTTTATGATGATATTTGTTTTAAGGTCAGAGACATGAAACGTGAACAATATAATACCGAAATGTGTGGACTTTTACAGGAAAGAACTGTGAGTTAAACACTTTGTAATGCTGTCTGAAATGTTCTGGTTGAGTAAACCCCACCCATCTGCTGCTCCAAGATGGTTAAAACAAATGAACTACTTGCTGACACGTCATGACCTTGCTCTGTTTAGGGTTAAAATGAGGTAACAGAGGACTGATGGAACATGTGCGTGATCCCAGCGGCACTGCCTTCTGGAGGAGTAGCTCTTTCAGAGCAGGAAGTGAATTCACAAAATCCTTATGTAGTGTTAAGGTGTGCTGAAATCTTGAACAAATAGGCCTGGATGTTCTCCGTCCCCCTGTACCCCAACTCTCCTGCCTCAGTCATCCTGCTAATAAGAGCAGCCAGTTAGGCTACATTAGTGGTGCTGCATTAACTGTTCCCACATGCTGCTGAAACGTAAAGTAATGCACCTGTAATTTCTCCTCTGTTTGTTAATATTTTACATGTTGGTTTGAGGTTGATGAGTCTAAAAGGTTTATGTGGGCATGCGGTCACAGTTTGATACCTCTGTTCAGTTTTCATTCACACCTGCTTACAGTTTTACAGACACTGACCGCCCTAACTCATGTGTGGTTGCGTAATGTGTTCACATAATTCATAATAACACCCACATAAAAGCATATAGTCCTACTCAGGGGTCATTTCATGTTGTAATAATTTTCCCTCTGCCTGATTTTGTTCATGTAAAACAGAACACTTAAAAGATATGACTGATTGAACATGTCTATTACACTTAAGGCATTTTACTTTCATGTGACCATGAATGTTTTTCTGTGATTGCTGTAATATGAAACAATGTGGTTTTGGTAACACAGTTACTTTCCTGACTCCTCAAGGAAACTGCCCACATGGTAAGAGAAAAAGTCTGATTTGTAAGATATAGGTTTCTTTTACTGTAATTCCTGGAAAAGGATCAGTCTCTAAGAGGCATAAATGTTGAATAAAATTTCAGTGTAATTGTTCACGGGAGATTTGGAACAGTGGAACATTTAGGCCTTTATATCCAGTGTATTATGCAGGGAATTAACAGGGAGAGAGTTATCTGAATTTGGCAAGAGGAACTAAATAAACACTCCAAATGGATGAACCAGACAACCTAAAATCACACTAAATGCAATCATTAAACTTTTCTGCATTTTCATTAACTTTTGGGAGCTGGATTACCGCTCAGGACCAGTGTGGTTCCTCTGGGATCCTGTCAGAGGTAATATGAACCCTGTACAAATTGTACTGATGTTATGAGGCATAAAACAATAACTTTACGGTGAAAAAAGTGAAGGTACTATGACTTTGCTTTTCCTATTTCTTTCTTTTATTTGGAGATATTTTGGCCGTGACATCAAAAAAAATGAACCCCCAATGGCTGGAGTTCAGGAAGGGGGCAGGCCAGATTGCGAAAGAATGGCTTTGAGTGGTGGATCGGCATTGCAGGAATTTTTTAATTTCCTGTTACTCAATAATTCTGCACTAGTTAGGTCCTTGGACAACATCCTGCACTGTACCTTGTCTGATCAGCTCAATCCATTGGGCAGATGCAGAGGGAAACATGCTTTAATCTTTTATCATTGTTCGCCGGCATGGTGGCCCTGTGTGACCAGCCTAGCAGGTAGAAGACATGGGTGTGGTCAGGCTCAGTGATGTCACACACTGGGGACATACCTCAACACTCCCCTGTCCCCCATATACGGGATTACTTTATCCTCCGGGCTTTTTATGAGCTCATGGTGATGAACAGGACTGATTCTGCCATCTTTTACTAGGGAATAAAGAAAACAGTCAGATGAGAAGCAGAACGAAGTGAGCTGTAAGTGCTTTACAGTGGGGGCGTCGATTTCCAGGCCTCCAGGGCCGTGGAGCTGGTTTTCTACTGAGGATCTTCCCCTCCTTAACCTCCAGCCCGCCGCCCTCCCCTCTGCATGCTCCTCATGGTTGTTCAGGGTCAAATAAATCACCTGCCATCGCAGGTGCTGACCTGTTGTTTATTAGTAAATGTCTAAAGGACAAGCTTTGAGAGGGGGTGGAGATGGAAAGAGGTAGTCAAGGGGTTAAAGCACTAGTCTTAGGTCTTAAGGTTGATTTAGCAGCCCCTCTGGGAGGCTGCTGTACTACCCTGAAGAAATGAATGCCAATAAAGTCGGCAGTGACTGATGTTTGAGAGTGTCTTAATTGTCTTGTTAAAAAGAAAGACTGTGGTATGTAGAGAGAAAATGTGCTCTTGGTGCTGAGAGTTTTCATAGCAAAAACAAACTGCACACTGAGGTGTTGTGAAGAAATTACAGATGAAAAATGAAACTGTCAAATAGTGTTAATTTAGTCAGATATTTATTTCATGTAGACTTTCTCTTGGTCCCATCTCAAATGTCCTTTATATATGTGTGTGTATATATATACACACACACATATATGCAGCAGCATATACATACATATGTACACACATATATATATTCACACACACACACGCGGGTAAAAAAAAAATTATATATATATACATAAATGTAAATTATAAATGTATCATATTTATGTATATTTATCATATTTATATATATTTATCATATTTAGTCAAGTGTATCTTGTTTGTTAGTCAAGTTTTAGTTAACCAACCGACCAATTACATAAAATTCCAGTATAGGGACAAATAAGTGCTGTTTACTCACTGCATGTTCAGTGTTGACGTCAAGTTTTAACTGTGCTATGAAACTACAACAGTGTATGACGGCGTAACAAATGTTGATTGACAGACATGAAACTGTTCCCATATCATGAGTTGAACTCCATCCACCTGAGTGAAAACCATGAATCCTGACTGCTAGACCAGATGGGACCTGTGCATTATAAACACTGTCCTCTGTGTTGTGTCTAATCTATTAAGTTGGTTTATATGATTCAAAAACAGATGTGACAACATTTTTAGCAACTTTCAAACACAGTCATTGGAGTTCAGAGGAACTGCACCGCAATTTGTCCTAAAATGTTACATACAGCACTCTAATAAAGCCTGATTTTTTTCTCTAACATCCCTCCAGTTACTTTGTTGAGAACCTTAATGCGTGTTACCAGCTATTTTATGTTCACATTTCTTTCAATCTGACAAAGTAATGCATTTGTATTCTTTAGCTTTATTGTAACAAAGTGGGCCTGAATATCACTTTATTTTTTCCCCTCAAGCAAGTTGTTTACCATGTTAACTTTTGCTTGCCTTCTGTGAAAAAGTCGATTTTACCTTGAGTCTTAACTGTGCTCAGTGTGCTGTAGTCATGATATGCTACATGTTGTCAGGCAGCACAGATAATGAAGAAGCTAAATTATAAAAAATTTAAAACACACCATAAATATTTATTGTTTTTGTCAATCAAAATAAAAACGGAATTTGATTAAATCTGTATTTTTAAAACTACATCTCAGTTTAATTTGTTTTCATTATAAATGTGTCATGGTGATGCGGACAGTGTGGTATTTTGCTGAGGACATGTTATGGTCTTTTCATCTCCATCTCAATGAAAAAAGGTTGAAGACTAACACATTTTGTCACAGTTTTTGTTAATGGAATAAACATTGTCAAACAACCTTTGTATTTGACCACCATGGCAGAGTAAATTAAATAATGTTACATTGGGAAACTTCACTTTAAATTTTTTTCTTTAAAATAAGCTCCTGATAGCACTTTAGAGGTTGACAAATCTCTCCTCTTAGGAATGGGACTGCTTTTAAAAATTCATCAGATAAACTTATATCTGTTTGCTTTCTTTGAGAATAAAGCTAAAAATTGACAGTAAGAAGATTCATGGTTTCCACCTAGTAGCATTTTTTTGGGTAAGAAACTATTTCTCACCACTCTATTTGCATGTCATATGTTCAAATACGGAGGATTAGAAAGGGATTATTAGATGTGAATGCTGACTGTCAGAAATGACAGAAACAGATGAGAATGTGCAAAATTATTTCCATAGTTCCTTCATAACTGAAACAATATAAGAGGTATAACCTTTGAGACCAGTCAGGATTGACAGCCGAGCCCGATCTTTAGCTATCTAATAAATTACACTATTGTCTCTTCACTCTTGACTTAACCTCCTGAAGCATATGAGCTTGAAAGAGACCAAAGCACTGGAGGCGTTAGCATAACACTCATGCTCCCACCATCCAACAATGACTGGCACCTTCCACCAAAGGTAAGTCAACCTTAAAATTTTTAAATTAAAATAATGATTGTCTAAACATTTATACACTCAATTTCTGTGTACATACGCTTTTGTCTAGACAGTGCATTGCCATAAAGCTGGCAAAACAACATTAGCCTGCGAAAGCGGTGCAAAATATCAGTATCAAATGATGTCATCTGCCCATGTAATGTAAAGCTAAGATTGAGCTCGATCAATTAGGATTTGCAGTGGAGCAGAAAATAGCTTATGACAGAGCTAAGGTGGAGGAATGTATGAGGAAAAATAAACTTTTCCTCTGACTCATACTGTCTACCTTTGCAGATTCACAATGTAGCCACACTGTAATATGACAGAAGTCTCATAATTTCAATGGATCAACAGTTTCAAATGTGCATTTTGCAATGATATCTGCAGTTCTGAATTATTTCTTCTTAACAGCCTCCCTATAGAAGCCACTTTAGAGAAAGTTAAATTTCTGTCTTATAAAATTTGATTTGGTGTCCTCTAGTTTTTCCACATTAAAGTAACACAAAATATGCTCCATAATTGCCTGTTATTTTGGTCTGTCCTCTGGATTTTGCAGAACTCAAGGTTTCACATATTTAACCAAGGTGTTTCTACAGTTCTGGTCACATCAGATCTTTTCAAGGTCCTAGCCATCCTTATTTAACAGGATTGTGAGTGACTATCAGAGCATGCTGAGGTTTAACTACAGGAAAGCTTCCAGCTTCCACACAACCTTCCATTCATCTCAACACTGGACAAGCTTGCAACTCCACAGAGGAATAACCAACACAAGCCATTTTCTTACAAACCTACAGATTGACACTGGCTGCCTCACTTTAACATTTATGACAAAACAAGAAATAAAAAGCCCAAACAAAGTACTTAGCGTGAAAATTTAAATTGAAGCTATCTTTGGCCAGATCTCATTGTCTTATTTTTTTGAGCATTACATACCTGCTAAAATAGCAAAATGTCGGTTGAATTTATTTGAAAACAGTGTTAATTTCGTTGACAAAGACTATGATGAAAAACATTCATCAACGAACCTTTTTCACAGACGAAAACTAAATAAAAAGTCAGATATGATGACGAAGACTGTCACGAAATATAACTGACACTTTAGTCAACAAATATAAACGAGACAAAAATGTTAGAGAGGGACAAATGGAGAAGAGATCCAATCAAAACTCCCCTTTTTGTGGGACAAGTTAGGAAGAAATCCAATCAGAGTGAATTTTTTGAGGGTACGTTGATCTACAGGGCAACAGAGCCATTTTCAAAAGCCGCTGCATGTACAGACACAACAGTAAAACGCAGCAGCAGTTACACACTCACAGGAGGAGGACAAAGACGAGTTTGCAGAACTCTGCACAGTTTTGAAGACGTTTTCACGACAGTTAGGTAGTTTACCTACATTTTATTTAGTTGTGTTTAGTTGCACAGTCTTAGTTACACAGCTTTGGTTGATTTCAGTTGACTTCGCTCGTTAGCAACA
>JAQMCX010000003.1:6229770-6300347 GCA_029814765.1 Acanthurus leucopareius | reverse complement strand
CCCCCCCCCCCCCCCCCCCCCCCCCCCCCCCCCCCCCCCCCCCCCCCCCCCCCCCCCCCCCCCCCCCCCCCCCGAAGGTCCCCAGTGGCGTCCCCGCGTCCCTCGCCATATGTTTTCACTTAGTCAATCATGTCAACACTTGTGGAACAATCTGCCGGTGCCGACCCGACGTCGGCGCGCTCGCCTTGACACTTTGCATCCGCCATCAGCGCTGCCTCATAAACAAGATTTAATTTCCCCCTTTCATCTATTCAAATTGGCGGCGAGGGAGCAGTGTCATTAAATGTTTTTTCTTTTTTCTGTTCCCACCGGGAGAGAAAGTTTCACAGCTCAAAAAAAAAAAAGGCACTCAGTCAGTTTATGTTGTGTAGGAAGGTGAACGGAGGCGAAACACATGAACAAAAGCTGCTGAAACACACGACTCATTACAGGTACAAGCGATTAATTAATCTCCACAATTACAGGAGGATCCGTCCAATTTGTTCCAACTGTACTTGGATTTAAATGGAAAAAGGTGCCTGTTTACCCTCATTAGTTCTCTACAGAGTCTTTACGGGGAGTTTTAGAGGTGACTGAGAAATCTTGTTTGTGTAGAAAGAGATGAAAACATTAAAAAAACGCAGCTGTCCCGCCCACAGCTGCAGCAAAACAAACAGGAAACAGGAACAGGAAACTCTGGAAAAGAGAAATAAAAAAAATGAATCATATGGAAACAAGATTCAGAGTTTTGCTGAGATAGAGATTATGGTTTTGACACAAAGTTAAATGAAGTGAAGTCACTGTACTGATGTTGTTTATTCAAGATGATAAGAGGAAGAAAGGGACGTTTTCTAGATTCTGATCGCAGCTTTAAATCAACATAAAACCGAAGCTGCAGTCACAAGGATAAAATATTAGCATCATAAATATCTGAGACTTGCAGAAACGTCCAATGCAAACTTATCAATCAGCCATCAAATTTCAAACAAGGCCAAGAGATGCTTCAGTTTTGGGCTCAAACGTTTTGTTTAAAAACCGAATCTCATCTTTTAGGTTTAAGAGTCTGTGAGCAGCTTCAGTGACATCATAAAATATTTTAATGTGGTTTTATTTTCTGACCTTTTTGTTCTAACAGAAATGAACTCTCATGACATTTTTCATGTTTTTTTTTGTCTTTCTCCACGCTCGTCGTCCTGTTCCTCTCTGACAGATTCCATCTTGTGTTTCCTCGTCCGTCCAATAAAAAGTCCTGCTCTCCTCACACAGGTGATGTTCAGTGTGAACGCTCAGTTCGTGTGACCGAGCCGTTTCTCCTGAGACGACGGCCTGAGGGAACAAATTACCCACCTGCAGACGACCGCGGGGCTGATGGGATGTGTTTTTATTTATAGACACAAAGTGTTGAGGAAACACACAGAGGAACCAGCTAACCTGTGTGAAATGAAGATGATACACCTGGGAATGATTGACAGCACGCACACACACACACACACACACACACACAGATACAGGACGAGGACAGAGGACGTCACTCTCCCATTAGAGGACATGAACATGCAGAGACAGCAGGCTGCAGGTGAGTCCTCAGCACCTGAACAGGTAGAAAGAAAAACTCAGGCACAAACATGCTGATGTCTCAGAAGAAACAAACCATCTTCATCACAAAGACGTCTGTCAGAAAAACCAGTTAGAAACCACATGGTTCACCACCAAGTGCAACAAACTCAGGATGAGAGTGTGTTTTCTCAGAGATGAACAGAGACTCTGAGATGTTGGAGAGACTTCAGGGAGGCGGTGGGATGCAGCCAAGACGAGGCCACGACTGCAGCTTTTAAATCCCTCCGTCTGTGAGAACATCCACAACAGGTAGAAACACACTTTGACACTGTTTTTCAGCACACAAATCCAAAATCTCTCACAGAAAAACCTGCAGTCATCACACAGAAAAACATGTTTTTCAGACAGAAACAACAAACTCTGAAGAAAAACTGAAAACTGGAAGCAACAACAAACTGAAAACAGTTCAAATCTCGTCTTCACGCTGACTGAGAAAACTCATCATGGTTTGTTTCGTGATTTAAATGTGATTCAGCACTTCAACCACTTTCATCCAACTCTGATAATCCTCACTTCCCCCTCAGCTGACCTCTGACCTCCGCTGGAAGAATCCCAGAAGAAGAAAAGAGCGAGCAGGAAGCCGACTGCGTTAATCTGATTATAACCTCTCTGACATTAAGATAATCAAAGACGTAACGCAGCTCCTGTTTAATCTGCTTCAAATCTGATTATTAGCATGTGTGTAAGTGAGTCGCCTGTCAGGGTCGCAAGTTTAAACATATAAACTACTGATGAAATTAAATTAAACTTTGAACAGACTGTAAGTCAAATTTGAGAGAATTTGGAATATTAATAGTGAATTAACATGATATTAGCACATGAAAGCGGAGCAGAGTGAGCGGATAATCACTTTCAAACTGAGAGAGATCGTATCTGGAGTCAACGGCAGAAGTTCCTCTGATGTTCAGTCGCCTTCAGATTTAAGTCTGTGTTTTGTTTTAAAGAGGAGACGGAGATGATGGAGTCTGAAACTTCAATGAAAAAGTCATTTAGGTCTGTTTTCATTTCACGTTGCTTCAACTAAGAGTGTCTGTGTTTATCTGCATTAATGTCAAACCTCTGAAAAACAAGAGGAAATAACCCCCATCCCATGTAATGTGTCATTTCTACCACTAGGGGTCCCTCTATCGAAACAGAGAAAGAAAAGACTTGGCTTGATGAAATCATGAAGCAGTGAAGGATCATGGGATTTGTGTATTTCCTTGTTAAACATTGCAGATGTGAATCTGTGTGACCGACTCAGGAAGAAATGTTCACAGACCAGTGATAATGTCGTTGACAAAGACTATGAAAAAAAATATTTGTCAACGAACCTTTTTCACTGACGAAAACTAAATAAAAACTAAATAAAGAGTCAGATATGATGACGAAGACTGTGACGAAATATAACTGACACTTTAGTCAACGAATAAAAACGAGGCGAAAATGTTAGGGAGGGACGAACGGAGAAGAGATCCAATCAAAACTCCCCTTTTTGTGGGACAAGTTAGGAAGAAATCCAATCACAGCGAATCTTTTGAGGGTAGGTTGATCTACAGAGCAGCAGAGACATTTGGCGCAACAGTTTAACGCAGCAGCAGTTACACATTTAGAACGAGGAGAAAGACGAGTTTGCAGAACTTCGCACAGTTTCAAAGACGTTTTCACGACAGTTTGGTTGTTTACCTACATTATATTTAGTTGTGTTTAGTTGCACAGTCGGTATTTAGATACCTTGTGCAATGACATTCCAACCAATAGTTATATTATTTTTGATAATTGCACTTTATTTTTCTTAATGTTTTGGATTTTGCACAGACAGTAGAAGACAATAAGTTCAGAGTTAGGTGGTTATCTATTTCAATAATGTTGTACTTCATCTTGAAAGAATGTCATATGCATTGCATATCATTCAGGGAGAATGCATATATTTTTCAGGGAGAAATTTTGTGGAAAAATGCAATTGACTAAAATCTGCTAATATTTGGTCTAAAATATAGACTAAAACTAGACTAAGACTAAGACTAAAAGACTTAAGACTAGACTAAGACTAAAACTCTTATGATATTTAGTTGACTAAAACTAGACTAAGACTAAAAGATTTCAGATGACTAAAATATGACTAAAACTAAATGTAGTGTTATTCAAAAGACTAAGACTAAGACTAAATCAGAATTTGCTTTCAAAATTAACACTGTTTGAAAAGCAGTCTTTACATTTTGGTGGCCTATGCACTTTTCAAGCATTTTCAGTGTGTATTACCAGCTTCTCCAGGACCTCATAGTTGCATTTAGATTCATAAACACTCAAGATATTTCACCTTTTATCTTCTGTATCACAATAAATCAGCAATTACTGTTATTGTGCCATAAATTATGAAAATTTTGTTTTGTGACAGCACTCTACAAGGTTACAAATGAAAGAACACAAAAAAATGTTTCAAAATGAGTCACCTGTTACTAAGTTTACTTGGCACTCTATATCCTGGTTGAGCCAAACAGTCACTCAAGCACTAGATAAACAAACTTCTAGTTTAATAAAGTTTTAATAAAAGTGATGGCTCACTCATGGCTTCAGTAGAGCGTCATTTACGGATTAGGCGTGTCGCCTACTTTTAATTTACGGGCACAGTTCAAAGAAAACAAAGACAGTAATACTGCTTTGTTTATAGTCATACTGAAATTATGGCAGCAATACTGACACCTTTCACTCTAATTTCATATTTCATATCTTTGGAATATGACACTGACATGAAAAAAATGTTTGTTTTACCAAACACTTTATGTGACTGTTTCAAATTAAGAGCCCTCTAAAGCAACGATCAACAATGCTTTCATTGTGATCATTATCAAGGGAAAATCCAGTGTATAAAGATAAAGCTGGCAGCATCAGAGCCAGGCCTTCGCTGTGTGGACACTGCAGATGTGAAAACTGCGTGAGATAATATTTTCAGTCCAACCCGGATACGACATTTTTCATTGTGGGAAGAAACCACTGTAACTGTTAAAATTATCAGCAATGCCATTCAAATATAATGTTAGTATTTTCTATTTTATTTATATTTGTTACTTAACTGAATTCCAATACTTGAATTACCATAATGTATAACCTCAGGATAATCTAAGTTTCATATTTCCAGCTAAACAAACTCTCGCCAATTTAAGCCAAATTACCTACTACAGCTTTCCTTTTAAATGGTTTTAAAGCACAAACTCTTCCATGGTAAAAAAAAGCTGCAAGGCAGATGGCTGCTTGAGGATTCGGTCCTTATCTCAACTATAATACTGTTTTTTTTAAACTAACATTCATTCAAAAGGCAACCTCCTGGCATGCTATTGTCTACTAGCCTCCCACTTGCTGTATCATCAGAGGGCACACGTTAAAAAAAAAAACTGATTGATGACACTAAGCACAGAGTTGCTAAGGAGGCTCGAGCGAAGTCATCCTCATTTTGTGGGAAAGCAATTAGACTTTCCTACTTATTTTTTCATCTACAAAGTGACCTATTCATTCACACAGTGATTTATTGTTAAGTAATGCAATTACAATTTCAAGCTGTTTCAAGCGCTTTATTTAAAATCCAAGCACCTTAAAACGTTTAAAATACCACCTTAAAAGTCAAGTTTTTCCAGCACCTCTACAGACCCTTTAAAACAACTCATCGTCAGACTTTACCTTGCTATTCTTAGATGTGCACCTAAGTCTGAAAATACCCATCTCATAGCATGGAGAAGTAGAGAAAAAAACTTTGTAAAAAAGGAAAAACTATATTACAATGTCAACTTTTTCTGTCAGTTTGATATTTTACAATGACATTGCTGGAAGTACACAGTCTACCAGTAAAAGCAGGGAAACACTGAAAAAAATGTAAATTATGACCTTCTGTAAACTGAGGTTAGGGCAGAGGCATAGTTGAGGCCTTCTAATCTCCAGGCAAAATCTTTAACTGTCACATC
Organism: Acanthurus leucopareius; assembly: GCA_029814765.1. NCBI lineage: Eukaryota > Metazoa > Chordata > Actinopteri > Acanthuriformes > Acanthuridae > Acanthurus > Acanthurus leucopareius. The sequence continues at coordinate 6,294,816 of JAQMCX010000003.1, read as the reverse complement.
AGTGAACCTGTAAAGTTGATCTTTTCGAAGCCTATAATTTGTAGCAGATATTATCAGTATGGATATCAGCATGCCAGAATGAGTAAAATGATGAATCAATCTTAAGCAGAAAACTTCCTCTTTGTAAGCAAGTCTGTACAGTGGGTCATTCCCAGGGACAACTCAAATCGTGTTTGTTATTGTGCAAGAGGTTGAGAGCAGAGGCTTGACAGGCAGGTGTAATAAGCCAGCGAGTTGAGATGTCACCCATGGGTGCAGCCTAGGGCAAATAAGGCCTAGTGAGCATCCAAGGATTCCTAGGCTATAATGTAACTCTTTGTTCAAGTTGTACAGCAGAAATGGGGAATATGTTCATGCTTGACGTGTTCTTGTAATACCAGGGTAATGAGTGTCAAAAAGCAATGGCCATTCCAAATACCTTTTGGCATCAGGCGTCACTTTGGTGTCAAAACCACAATCCAAATGCAGGTGTAGCTGTAATTGTTTGACTTAAGAGTATGTGATTCATGTCAGCCATGAGCTTTGAAGTGCAGGAGACATAAAAATGACTTATTAGTCACTTCCACATCAATTTTTATTTTAATTATTTTATCAAGAGATGTTATAACCACAACTGTATGTTAGAAGAGCTAGTCTTTGGGTGAAGTAGACTCACAGATTTATAATTAAATAAACGCACAGTACGTAACTACCACACACAGTGGTTGATGGCATCCTGCTTTTTTTCAAGGCGCAAACAGCCCAGTATGAGTGAAAGATCAATTTAAGACTGACTCATTTTTAAACAATTACATAAACATGTCACAGAGCATTTTGTCTGTGTGTATCACCATTACATAAACTCATCTTTTCATGTTTTTTTTTTATCTACTCTATTTATGGGGGGGCGGGGTACACTCTACAATGCTAAATGCTGTTAATCCTGGCCCGAGGCCTCAGACAACAGAAATACAAATTTGCAGCTGCCTTAATTACCAGATTTCAAAAACAAACAATAAATGTGCCTTAGATAGAGATGCTGGTGGAAAACAAACAACCCCTGGGCTTACAGACGGTTATCGCTATATTCTGATGTCTTAGAAAGATTAGCATAAAAGCCCACATATATTGTGGAGTTTCCATGCAGGGGTTGTGACACTTAAAAAATGTGGGAATCATCATAGTTCCCTTAACTTGCCTTGCCTTTTGGAGGAGAAGTCGGCCTTAAGTTTTATTGCGGTTGTATTGTGAGTTGATTGAAAGATACATCTCAGTCATTGGAACAAGGTGTGTCTGTTTCACGCATGAGTGAAACCCTCTCACAGGACAAAGATGTGCTCTGTTCTGTCCTGACCACCCGAGTATTGCAACCCAGCTTTTGAGGTTTTGATTATATTTTATGAGTCCTAATTGTGACTGACCTGGCCCGCCGGTGGCTTCATTTCATCTGAGGGAAGAGGGGTCCGGTCCTTCCTGCTGACTGGGGCATCCTGGCTGATCAGCGTGACTGTCTGCTGACCTCCACCTCCACAGGACGGTGAGGGACACGTCTCAAGTTCATCCTCCCCTTGGGTGGTATGGCTCTCAGCTTACCTCCACCTGTCCGCTGGGGCCAGGTTCTCCCTTCACCCCTCGCCCTCCAGCTTCTCTGTGAGACTACTTAACATACCCTGTTCAGCTCCTTTTACAGCTCTGAACTCAGCCATTGTTTACTCACACTTGTTAAGGCAAACACTGCTTTCAAGTCCAGTTTATAGCATAACTCTATGACATAAACTCTTGAGCAACTAGTTTTTCATAATTGGATGTGAATGAAGTTATAAATTAATCAAACCTCGTATGGATAATAATGTATTAGCTCAAATGAGGCAACACTAAGGACTCATTTCACTCTGAAGTCCAGTGGCTGGTGCTCTCTTTAGGTAGTAACATAAGAATGTGAGTCTAACCCTTTATTAAACTGCAGATTCCTCATTGTTTGTATAACCCTGAAGTGACTCCAGAGTCACATTTGTTCTCTAGGCCTCTGTACAGCAGAAAATGGCCGCTGCATGACCAGCTCCTCTTTGATGCAATAATGAAAACAAATGAGTGTAACATGATAATATATTGAGGAGCGCTGCAGTTTCAAAGCTGACATCGCAGGGAATTGAGGTGCAACCAGGGAAACACTAAGCTATGTTTGTCATCACTCTCGACATTGTCTCTTGCACAAATTATTTCCTCCAGTTCACTTCAGAGTATTAGTCTTCTTAGGTTCAATTAATCAAAGGAAGCACGGCTCCATATGCCTCTGCAGGGTGACTTTGACTGACCTCGACATCACTGCAGAATCAAAGCCATACTTCGTTATTCTATTCCTGAATTTTTTAATGCAGCAATTCACTGCCTCATACACTAAATAATTAAAAAAAACAACACTACAAATCATGTTGGAAAAATTATATTTGAAAAATAAAACATTTTAGTAATTCCAATTGTTAAGTAAGTAAGATTCCCTGGAAATTAGGTCTATTAAGGAGCTCTAAATGCAGCATTAGGACATGATCCAATTTATCATGTGTGAATTGAGTTACTGAGCCTTACCCTCTTTATTTACATAGGCATAATTTTATCTTTATCGACTCAGTATTACCTGCTATTTAGGCAGACTCAAAGTTATTTTCTACAAGCTCACCTGTTGTTCTCATAAGGAAATCAATGCCTCTCTCTGGCAGTATAATAACATTCCCGCTGGAGAGTAACAGCTTAATTCACTCTTATCACGTTTGGTTGTCTGGCTTCCAGTCAAGCTGAGGTCCAAGAGGTGAAATGAGTTTGGCAACCTCAACTCCAGGCGCGACAAGAGAACACACATCATGGTACAGTTAGTGGAAAAAGAGAGGGAAAATTGCCTGCATAAGCAGGAAAGATAGAGTTTCATCGTCATCCCACTAAAAACGCACACTCGTCTTTGGCAGACTTCAAACACTTAATCGGCAATCATTTTTCAATGAGCCCCAGAGGAGCACATTTTAGTGCTCCACCAAACAGTCTGCTGCTTTGTGCTCTCTAATCCCTTACGGTTATGCATCATGGGGAGCCAGTGGTCTTTCTTTAGGCGGAGGTTAACCCCCACCTCCAGACACACAGACGAGCAGACAGACAGACAGACAGACTCGCAGCACTGCTCCAGTCCTCTCCTCTACTGCCTTTGCTCTGCCTCACCCGCAACATCTCTATCCATCAGGAAACACTCACTTTCTATTGGTGCAGCCCTCAAATTATGATTGTCTTTTGATCTGGAGGCTGGACAAAATGCAAATGAAATGCGATCCCTTAAATGGCCTTCTCATCTGCCTTGTTAGGCTCGATGAGGAGGTTTTACCAGCCCCTTGGATTGAGCCCTGCCTCTTCTGGACTTGTATCACACATGTGACTGCCTCACTTCAGAGACACCCCTCCAGCAAACACACGCAGACACACACAACTGTCTTCCCTTAACCTCTGCGTCACTCTCCCATTTCATCTTTTGCTTGTGTTCACAATCTAAGACATAGTTCTCAGGAAAAAAAAAATCATATGAAAGAAAGCCAATAATCTAAACAGCACTTAACCTGGCTGGTGGAGGAGAGTATTTGTGTGATGAGAAAATCTCCAGGCTCTGGCTCCGTCCCATTAATGAGAAAAGATGAGCGTTCCCCACTGCAATTAAGAGTCAATCTCCTGCATTAACTCACCGCCCCTCGGCCACACACACAGCACAAAGACAACAGGCCATCCCCTGTCATTCATTTTCCAGGGGTGAGCAGTGCGGAGATCACTCCCAAAATAGATTAAATGAGATGCTCTGTCCTTCTTGGTTCACCTACTGAAACCTAAACTTAGGGAATGTAATGCTGCAGGGAAACACGATGAATGCAGCTAAACTCTGTCAGACATTTGATCACATCCCACTGATCATTTTAATGTAGAGCCCCACAGAATCAGATGTAGTATAATTCTGCAATACACAGCATGTACAATAGCGGTAACCAGAAACTAAAACCGCTAAATGGAATCTGTTATTATTATTTTATCACTTTTATTACTTCCACCTGTGCTTTTTCTATTGTGATAGACTGAAAAATCCATCCCAGGTGCCAGAATAACATCTGAACATTGTAGTTTCTGCAAACTATGAATATGTTAAATTTGCACAGTTCATATTAAAATTTCTCCAATACGTATCAATGTGGAAAAGTTAAGATTCCACATATGTGAGCTGACTTTCTTATTAAGAGGAAGAGAAGATGAGAACTAGATGAGACAAACCCCTGCTTGAGATTATTTCAATGCCACTGTCCCCTTTCCATTTTAACTGACTTACAGGTACATTTGATTATTTTTATATTTAACGAGACTTTGGACATTATTCAGCTGTGTTTGTGGTGACAAACCACCAATTTTGAGCCAAAATCATGTTTTTCTACACAGCATTCAAATGTGAAGAAACATAAAGTCTTTTGTAAAGAGAGGTCAAGTTTCAGGATATCTGTGGTTTGCAGATTCATACACAGCCAACATTTATTCTGGCAATTTTTATTTTTATTATAAGGTGAAAAAAGCCCCTGAAATTGTAAATTCATTAAATTTTTTATCATGGCAAAATAATGTTTTGAGATTGTGAGCTTTGCATATGAAATAGGCTTTCCTTCTAACATATATTAATGTACAAAGTGGAGTTTTTAGCAGTGCAACTTAATTAAATGAACTGTATAGCTTAAAAAGCTTAAACACAAAATGTGAATGACACCACCCACATCTTTGCACATATGCACATTAGCTCCTGTGAGATATGTTTGTTCAATTTTTTTTCATGTTTTTTTCAAGGATGGTGAAGGCATGACCCATGCACCTCTTCCTCTGTCTATTCTTATCCTAAACCTAATCGCTCTGAATCATCATGCTTGAACCTCCCCAGCCCAACTAATTCAGACAAAAAGTGCCAACCAATCAGAGTCAAGAGATTGGCAGTCATGACTTGGCCATTGTGGAAAAACCCTAGACATGCATAGTACAAACATGACCCAGTCTTATAAAAGAGTGCAACAAGACAAAATGCCATATTTCCTGGTTTAAAAAACTCCTTACAGGCCAGCTGTTTTTCTTATTTCAAACAAGGGTGTTTGCCTCACATCACAAAAAAAATGATCATACCATACAAAACTATTTTAAGACTGTGTAACACTGAATGGAAAAGCAGGTTTGAATGACTTAGCATTGCAATTTGAACAGCAAACATCATTAAGTACTCTAAGCGCAATATTCATCAAACAAGATTACTGCAGCACAAAGGAGCACAGTGGCAGGCGACAACAAACAGACAGTCGTTTCAAAGAAGAGCACTCTGTGGGCGTGGTGGGAGAAAATCTCAGCAGAAATAGACATAAAAACAGCACTTGAAAACTATTTTTTTTTATTATGTTACATCACTATTTCTTTGCAGGACTAAATTACCAAACAGGGCCTGTGCATGTCTAGTGTGGCTGCGTGGTGGTCATGGGGGTATTCAAGAGTCTGAAAAAAAATAAGAGACAAGTGGAAGGATAGAAGATTGAGTTGGGGTGGGGTGAGCTGGCATAATGAGTGACATATTTTGAAATCTTTACCTACAAAGCACAGTCTTCTTCCATGCAAATGAGACTCATTCGATAAGGATCTGTTTGATGGGACACATGCAGAATATGAGGCAGTTAATTCCCTCATTAGTATTCCACAGAGCTGATTGGCAAAGACCAGAGAGAGCCAGCCGGAGAGCATGTCTGCAAAACCCAATATTGATTTGTTTAATGGTGTCAGGGAGTCAAAAATCACAAATCTCCTGTCAATTGTTTATGAGGCTGTTTAGCGGGCCAATAGATGCCCCCTGCTTAATTAATACCTCATTACGGAGATGTGATTATATGCTTGAACTGTTAATGGGGCCCCTGAATTTCAAAGACCACCATAAAAGGTGTTTTGACAAACATAGCTGGGGAAAACACGCTATCTGATGAGTCTCAGTGTGTTTGTTGATTTGGGACTCTTTGTTTGTTTTCTTCCCTTTTTAAGCTTCAATTATTCACAGGGCATCCGTGCTGGAAAGCTCAACTTTTCCTCTGGTTATGTTCAAATCTGCTTTCTATCATTTAACAGCATGTTGTTTAACTTTTTTTAAAAACTGGCTGTTCCATTTATAAGTTATATGAATGTAATAAGTACTTAGGAGTAAAAAAAAAAAAAAAAGGTAGACAAAACCAGTTTGTGAAGGTGATAAAAAAGCTATTAAATTAAACGTTGACCACATAGGAATATTTGCATACATGTGTAGGGCACTGTACACAATGTCTGAAGGAAACGTATTTTAGAAATGATTATTGACAAAAAGGCCAATCCAAAAAGCTTTAAAAGTCTTGGCAGGAAAGCGAGGGGGCCGTTGTTCACCTAGGCGAGCACACATGGCTGATCTGAAGGGCTCTCTATTTAAAGGCCCATAAAGAGAGTGATAATGGCATAGGTTTATGAGGACTCAGCCCAGTGAGACAGGCTGTTACTGCCGCGGCTGCTGTTGTTGTTATTCCCACTGTTCCTCGATGGCCACTAAAGCGGAAAAATGGATCCCCACTTTGGGTTGAAATATGAAGCTGGGCTTATTCTCTCTCTCTTTCTCTTTTTGTGTGAAAGGCGCCCAGGCATTTTCCTGCATGGTTATGGAGTTAAATGCTCAGCTCCATGGCTGGGCTTCTGCACGGTTCCCCCCTCCATTTCATTCCCCCTGACAGGATTAGCAGGTCTCCAGTGTTAGAAATACATTAAGTGGACCTTTGCAGTCACTTATTATGCCTGATTATGCAGCTGGAATGGGGAAGGTAGGCTCTGTTTGTAGTTAAATAACTTCTCAGATGCTTTTTTTTTTACAGCAGCAATCTTCAAAGCATGAACGGGTCAGTGGCTCAGGCATAAAGCTGAGATTGATTTCCACCCTCCTACTCTTTGTTCCCGTGGTTTAAAGAGGACAGGTTCTACTAAATTAGTTTGCCCGTGTTATTAATGGAATAGCCAATTAAACTCCCTTACAGTGGTGTCATGGCAAAACAATGCAGCCACACAGCCTTCCCACAGCAGAGGTTCGTACAGCAGGGTTAATGAAATGGTTAACTTATGCTGATGTATAGATAGGATTAGGCTCCATCTGGGCAGTGTGCCACTGAGTCTCAACAGCTGTCCATCGGTAGAGTGACGCATACAAGGATCTTCACAGGTCCAGGCGATATATAACAGCGCATCGACATCACCCGAGACTGCAAACGTGCCGAATGTTGACTCCTCTTGTTTTGACAGCTGGGACAAAACAATCTGAGAGTTTTGAGCTGAAACAAGTGGACAATTCAGCCGTGTCTGAGAGAGAGTTTCCATGAAAACAGCGGAGAAAGTGAGATTGACAGGGGAAAGGAGGCAAAGGAAACTTCACCAGGAAAGTGTACTAAACAGTGAGCCGATATGTGTGTAGGTGTGTGTGCATTAGGAAATTGGAGATTGGGTTTTTAAAGGCCGTCTTACTGTCAGCTGCGTCAGTGCTCAGATTCTCCTAAATGAGAGAATATTCATTGTCGCTCTAACAACGAAACCCAATCCCACGTCTTCCTACTGACTTCACTTATTTTCTGTAACGCCAGCAACATTGGCTATTTTGTTATTCATTCATTATCTCTGACAGTGTAAATGACTCATCACATTTAAAATGGCTCCCTAAGGTGAACAGACCCAAGGAATAATGTGAATGAAATCATGGGCATTTAGGTTACAACCCTGCTCCCTTGGCCTGAAAATCCCAGTTAGAGAATAAGGCAGAGCAGAGGGAAAATTGGTCTTTCTCGCTTGATGGCTGTTATACTTGGCCATTTCCTGACCCACTGTGAATAAACTTCAATTTATGGCAATTATCCATGTTAAAGACGGCACCCATACAAATTAGCAATAATGCCAGAGGTGATGAGAATGTGCGAGTGAAGTTGCTATTATCATATTCTTCAGCTCCAATGCCTCACATGTACAGCAGATCACAGCTAAAAATGACTTCACACATGTTATCTATAAGGCCAGTTATGCTAAAGCTAAATTGATAATATTTTCTATTTAAGCCCTCCAGAGAAGGAGTGTGTTTGTGGCACAGGGAGGGTAAAAATGGGCTTTTACCCAGAACAGCTGACACAAGTGATCCGTTATTTCTTGGAGGAGAGGTCAGGCACAAGGGGCCTCCACACATCACACACCTCGGGCCATGACCACTCAGCAACGCCCTCCACATCCCGGGCCCAGCCCTGTCACATCTGGCCCCGAAGACCCGGGACGTTTTCTTTCCCCTGTTCAAAATGCACCAGTGGTTCCCATTTAACACCTGTTCGGCCTAATTTCCATTTTCAGGGACGCTGTGGATTTCAAATCATTTATCACTTCCCAAAGTGCTTCCACATGTGCGCTGCCTTTCCCAGTGTGCAGGGTTCCTGCCTCCGGCCAACCTTTTCCAAATGTATTAAAATTCAGTTTGGTCCAAAGAAGTTCAGACACTGATGTTTCATTGTGGTGATGTCTGGTAATTATTAGTCTAAATTACGGCTCTGGCATGTGACTTGACAGGGTGGACTCCATGTTTTAAAGGAGAGATGGGGCAAGGAGGTAGGGCCAAGGTGGTCTGTTATGCCTTGTGCACTTTTATAACTGTGTTCCCCAACACTAGGATGTCAGTCAGACTGAAACGGTTTCGCCACCGTGGAAACACTTGTGTGGTTAGGGACCTGAGAGGGTCCACTGGGGCCCAGTGTGGGGCGGCTGGGTGAAGGCTGTGTCAAAAGCACTCCACTGTGAGGAGAAGTCTCCCACATCGAGCTCTGATGAACATTAATACCAACTGCAATCCAGTTGATATTCAAGGTCAGAGTTCATATTGTGAAACCAGGATTAGATCTCAAAGTGGAAAACGATTTGAATGAGAGTGAAATCAGATTATGTCTTGGGGCTCTTTAGTCAACAGTCCCCAAGCCTCAGCGGCACACCAACAGGGTGTAATTGGCTCTGACAAAATGGGACAGGAGACATGCAACCTTCTTGAGAACTGTAATGTAATCATGTTTTGCATATTGCTTTAAAACATAGACATGTTGAAGCGTCAACCTGTTCCCCTTCCTACATGTTATATTTTTTATTGTCACCTTTAAAGTAACATATTTTAAGCCTGGGAACACATTTGCATCCCAACATATGCAGCTGAGTTTAAGCTGAAACGGAAAGTTCAGAAGGAAAAAAAAGTATAATAAAGAAAAAATCTTAGCAAGCTAATCGTGTTGTCATCACATTAAACAACAACATAAAATCATGGTAGGTAATGAAAACCTAATCATCGCCACATTTAGCACACGCTACAGAAGTGAGGGGGGTAAAAAAAGTTTTTACCATCAAAACACAAACACAAGAAAGAAATTCATTCAAATTTAATCTAATTAAAAAAAGGAAATTGCAACATTTGTGTTTACAAAGTATGTTTTTTGAGGTGCTAAGCTCCACATTCAAGTGGCGAATGTTTGAAAATGTACTGTAAGTGTGCTTAATTAAAGTGGGCTGTGAAAATGTGCACTAATCAGATATGGTTGGTAACAAAGTCCATGAAATTACTAATTAGAATTTCATTAAAAGGTACTGCTTTATCATCTGAGGAAATCGTAACCTTTAAAATGCTTTCAGGAAGGCAGTATGCCTCTTTAAATGGGCTAAAAGAGAGAAACAGCTGGCTTTTGATGTAATATCTCATTTAGGATTTGAGCTAAATTGGACCATTTAAACATGTCATTGTTTTGGACGTAATTTATCAGACTAATTAATGACAGTTATTGCCTGGGTTGGGCGGCTGACAGGACACCAGGCTCCCGCAGGAAGAGATCACAAAGACAGACGTTTAGCTTGGATGAAAACACACCATTAGGAAGCGATTGCCAAGAACGAGAGCCACCCCTTTTTGATTTCCCGTTTTGTTAAACTACCTCAGATAATTAACAATCGTATTTCAAAGACTACTGAACACAAACAGTTGTTTGGTGCTTGTTTTAATCCACATGTATAAGTTACAGTTGTTTTTTTTTTTAACATTATTCTCTAGTTTTAAGTGCTGATAATGCAGGCTCAAGCATTATTATTAATACATTATTCATTTAAGATTTATGCAACAAATATTACCTTCTGCATTCCATCCTGTTAAGTGGGCTTAAGTTTGCATCCTACAGGCAGTATAGTGTGTTGTTCTTGTGACCAACTGCCTGATTGCTATTCCTCCCATCACCTGGTCAGGCTAGGCTGTGTTAGTTGAAGGGATCATATGTCAGCACTCAGGTCTGTTTATCTTAGGGACAGCGGCAGTGGAAGAAAAGACAATCTGTTCTTCTACTAATGACTGCCTGATTTAAGCCCCACAGAGTTCACTCTTTTCTACGCTGACTCACAAGAACAGAGCATAACAGGCAAACTGTCGACATAAGGCAGATATGTGTAGAAAGCTGATTAGTTGATAGTTCACTCCGGTAACATCCATGAGCCAGAGGTGAGCATGGGTGAAGAGTGAAAAGTAATACTGTAGGTTTCCCTAGTGTCATGCCCTCTGCAGAGGTGCTGGCCTGATGCAGATGTTGAGGAGGGAAAGCCACCGGAGCAGAGAGGTGCATAACAGGGCCAAAATTGTCAGTTTAACGAGATAGAGTTTCCCTCTGACTTAACAGTTTGAATGAATATAAAGTCCAGACACTGATCGAGAGCTACTAAAGGTGGGAATTTAATCAGATGTAAGGATCCCATTAAGTTAACTGCTAGTGTGGTACAAAACAAGGCATGTCGGGAATGCAACCGTTTAATTTGCCCTGCAGGCTTCATAAACCTTTGCTTTGAAATAACAACCATGGTGGCAACATTCTGCTCACTGTCTACATGTGTACACATGTAACGTAGTGTTTCTCATGCAACATGAATTCTCAGCAAAGAGCGAGATTGTAAGGGCTTAAGGACAGGAAGAGCTAAGAAAACATGTATCTTTATTTCTTGTTAATAGCACTGTATTTAACTAAATAACATTCAAATTGGCTTTTAAAAATAAGAGATTAGAAGACTAGAAATTGATTTGCACAGACACTTTAGTTGATTGTGGTTGATGCCTGAGGCCAATTGATGTCGTTAGCTTGATTTGTGGCACACCCTGGCTCCTCAAGTGGAAACTAATTTGCACTTTTGCACGGGTGACACTTAGGCATTAGCTTGGGAGTGTGTCAGTACCTGTAATTAAAGCAGATGGTCAAATAACCCTGTCAGGACTGTTAACAGAGTAGGGCCTCTACATGGTCCTAATCCCCTGCCCGTTTGCAGAGCCGAGCTGTGCCTCAGCCAATTCCCTGTGCACGTTGTTATAGAAGAGTTGTGTTTTCACTCCATTTGGGCATTAATAAAGCTGTGGCTACAATTAAGGCATACAGTAAACAGACCTAGTAGAGGAGACAGGAAGGATGTTTGGGTGATGGTCTAGGTGACAGACCAGATATTACCTCAAATGACTTGAAATGAAGCCTGTTAATAATAAGCTGCCTAATCTCCACAGCACAGGTACTCTTGTTTGAATGACCTTCAATCAGTCCCCGAAAAGGAAAGGGTTATTTTCTAAATGACTTCTTTTTTATCCTGCAGCAAAGGAAAGAAAGAAAGAAAGAAAGAAAGAAAGAAAGAAAGAAAGAAAGAAAGAAAGAAAGAAAGAAAGAAAGAAGGAAGGAAAGAAGGAAAGAAAAAGAAAAAGAAAGAAAAAAACATAAGAGGTCACTAAATTAAAGCCGTGACAGATCTCAAAAGTTAGTGTGCGGTCTGGCTTATTTTTGAAAATAACCCAGTAAGATTCCTATTAGGCCATTTTCTCTCAACTAGTTCCAATTTTTGCTTCCCCCTTAAATTGTGAGATGTGTTAAAAAGCCCCACACTGAGATATGTGCTAAATACCAGCTGAGCAAAAAAAAAAAAAAATCCCCATATCTGTCATTAAAAGGATCATAGAGTATAATCATCGTTTTACAATTGGAACACATGCTGTAATAGCACATTCAGCAGTCCTGTGCAGTCACTATACCTTCTGACATGATACTACAGCACATAATGCAGCCTGTAATTATCTGTTTCCTGAAGGTGGAGGGCTGCGTAAAACTGCCATGAGCTCCTCTGTGCCTTTCATAAAACGCTTTTCTCCTCTTTGGCAATCATTCGCGCAGACTGACTCACTGGGCTTCAACAGGGAACTTAAGCAGGTTCACACCAGGAGGGGCAGTAGTATAGCAGCCATCTGCTTAGGAGAACAAAGAGCAGTAAAATATAGTGCACACCTACACAGGACTTAGTCTTGAACTTACTCATTCATTTGGGTGAGGTATCACACTTAGACCTATTATGATTTTGGCAGAGTACATTTTTTCTATCTGACTAGACTGCAATCATGCTCCCATCAAGCCAGCATATTTCAGTTAAACGCAGGCTTCCTCATCAGGCCTTAACATGACCCTTCATCCCCACAGTTCACTGTGTACAGCCATAAATACATGATACCCATATCTTTTAGCAGCATGAGATTAAAGAAGCTAAATAAACATATTCAACACAGGCAACAGTGCCGTTGTCCATTGCCTTATCTAAAAATACTCGTTAGACGTCATCCCCCTGCTACTATCACTGATGGAGGTACTGAAGTGCTTTCTTAATGATACAGCAAACGGCGGAGGGTAGAGAGTGTGTGTGTGCGTGTGTGTGTGCGTGTGTGCTTGTGGTGGAGGTACAGCAGGAGGAGAGAAAGAGAGGGTAAAAAAACATTAATTATTAGCCCCAGTGGGATCTCTTATATTCTGTCTAGCCTGGACAACACCAATTAATACAGCAATTATTATCCTGGCCTGTAGCACAGGGTTGACTAAGCTGGCTTGCCTTCTGACGATTATGGCGTGAGGGGAAGCAGCACAAGAGAGGCATGCTGCAGCGAGATTATTCATCTCACACTAAACCCCTGCTTTTATGATGCATGGGTGATGGGGGAGATAGCCAAAAGAGCCAAAGAGTAATTTAGTCTGCACATTTCAACTCAGCATTACTGCAACACAATCTCCCTATAGATTAATTTCTGTTGGGTGTCATCTTTGGGAGTGTAGGGGAGCACCAATTCGATAAAGAATGAACTGCGCAGACATTTTCTCATATTTTCGCACTCCTCCGAAGTAGCAAGCAGGCCTAAAGCTGTACTTTAAGTCTGAGACCCTCTAGATCTATGTGACAGGTGCATGGTTCACAGTACTAGTCCTCTTCTTATACCCACGGGGTCTTATTTTAGGCTCTGACCCAGCCCTGCACTGCACTTATTTCTTAAACACTGTCTTCTCCCCTCCCCTCTCTTGGCCCTGATTCCTAAGCAGTGGACGCAGATGCAAGCAATAGCTCCACCTAGTTTCTGCAGCGCAGCTCTCGCCCATGCACTCCTTTTGAGAGCAGCACAGAGGACTGAATGGGGCTCGGATGAGAGAAGATCTGCCGTTTCAAATAAAATACTGCTCCCATATTATCCCCCTACTCCAGTCAAATTATCCAACGTGCTTTATTCTTCCTCATCATCTTTTTGGACAGGAGAGCTCTCTGTCTCTCTTGTTCTATTTTTGCGCCTCCTCGTCCCCGTCCCTGCTCTCCTGCAGTGACAGCCCTTGCAGGAGCGTCTTAAGCACATATGCCCCTTCTCCCCGCAGCCACTGTAAAATCTGTGCTGACAGCCAATGAAAACAACACGGATGCTTGCATGTTATCTTGACATGGCCATGTTAAGCTTCGCTCTCGTGATGTTAAATGGTCGTCATAAACCTTTTAAGATCTGCGCGGCCTAATATGGACTTTTATAAAAACATTATGCTGTGTAATATGTTTAGGTTTAGCAGGCACATACAGTAGGCAGCCACTGCTCACTGTCACAGAGCTCAAAAGTCAGGCACTTTACCAAAACAATGTGTACGCTGTAAACAAAAAAGACCAGCAAGGTGTTCACGTAGATGCATATTCTATCCCCTGAATGTACCTTTTTTCATTTTATAGCAGATTGTAATTTGGAAGAATTTTACACATTTTAAAATAATTGTATTGTGGTGGATTTCTTTATGTTCCAAAATAATATTTTACTGTCTCCTACTCTCTAATCTACAGTATCACTGCTTTTCTATGGGATCAATAGATAAAACAATTACAGTCTACAGGATCTCGTCTAACAAGCCCTTGGAGTACTAAGAATGATTAGATGGCGGGTATTACATGAGGAACCCATCTTTGGATTAGTGATGAACACAATAAATTCTGAAATAAGTGGAGGAATATGTACATCCCTTTCATGGAAGACGCTTAGGTGATTGCTGCCACGAGAGGATTTGTCAGCATAACACAGGATCTCAAACAATAATGTGTGTGTGATAGGACACCATGGAACACATTCATAGCAGAATTCACTGCCTGTTGTGTAAATGGATTTCTTCTCCATGAAACCGAGCGAAGGGCCAGAAAGAATTCTGCTCGGTTTCATCATCGTTTATTTGAATACATTACACCATCCTCTCCATCACCATCATCGTCAAAAGAAAGCAGCATATATTCAAAAAAAAAAGTGAAATCCAGGCAAATGTTTGCCTCCAAGAGATCACAGGTTTTAGTTAGTAATTGGTGCACGCTGCATGTTCTTTCCAGCACAGCCGTCATTTATTTACAGGGGTGTTGTGTTGCGCCTCGGTACAGAAAACCGGCCAGGCCTCTAAGAGGAGGCGCTGTCATTGTCACTGTGAGGTGTAGGATAACAGCTCTTGAGCAGGTTGTAATTAGAGTGGCTGAGGTGTAATGAGGGTGCAAGATTCCTGCTCCTGAAGCCGGTGCCAAACTGGACCGGGGTGCCGATGGCACAGCATTGAGTGGCATCCAAGCCAGAGTGGAGGTGCCATCGCGCTGTGTCTACCTGTGACTCAGAGCAGCACAGTGGTCACCTGGCAAAAGGCTGTGCTTGTGTTTAAGTTGTTAAATATTTTCCGAGCAGTTTCACAGCTACACTGGAGACGTTCCCAACAGGTGGTAATAATAATAAAAATATGATGACCCTGAGGAATATTAATAAAGTTATTCGAGTGATTCCCAGGCAGATAACAGAGGCAGTGCTTTGGCTTAAAAGCACATAATGTCACGAAAGACGTGAAAGAATTTGTGGTTTACTGGTTGACTTGTAAATGAAAATGTTTGTTCATTCTGGGTGTTGTTTGAAAACCTTTTTTAGCCGACTCCCCTTTTCCCATGGTCACATTTTAACTTGTTCACAAGATGTGTACAGTACAACACACAAATAACACACACATGCACACATACACACGCCTCTTTCTGCACTCTTGGCAAAATGAAAACTTCTGTCAGAGTCAGATTGAAATTTATATCAGTTTGTCAGGCGCAAGCCAAAAATGATCTTACTGCACATTATTTTGATAAGTTTGGTGCCAGAGATAGAGAAGAAATGGAGGAAAGAGGGAGGAAAGTACCCCACACTCCGCACACCAGATAAGTGCAGAAGCCAAGATTCCTCTCACTGCTCCATCAGTAAGTGCTTAACCTGACCCTAAAAAAAAAAAATTTTTGGTAGAGATGCCTCTTTGCATAATGTTCCACCTCCGACCATACTCTTTAAACTGAACACAATTTTCGGAGAGAAAAAAACTCATCAATCGCTCCAAAATTCTCAAAAAAACAATCAAACTACACAGCAAACTGTCTTGATTCAACACTTAAACAGCTATGCACTAATTTAATTTTTTTTCAAAGTCATGTGTTGGTTCTGCACACTAATATATGTTTATGTGTGTGTATGTGTGTCTGCTTGTATCACTGACTGTGATATACCAGGAGTTCGTCAAAGTACAAACTGCTACCACCGTACGTGACTGAACTTTTAAATTAGTTTGTGAGCAGTTCTCCATCTGACACTTTGGAGACAACACAGCTGAGGAATCGTAATGAGGCGGAGTGGGGGTGGGGGTGGGGTGTTATGTCAATAAAGTGTTGACATACAATTTTCTTCCCTTGTTTATTTATTTTCTTAATGAAGAGAAAGCCTTTATCTGTGGCTGAACCACCACCATGAAATTCTTCTCTTGGCTGTGTGTGGAATCAGCCATATTGTAACACAGTTACACCATATCAGAGCTGCAGCACAGAGCAATATGACTCATTACTGTTCTGTTATAGAAATAACCACAATAAAAACCACCCTTTTCCACCAGGGCAGGCAGCAGGGGCAGCCACTGTATATGTGTCCAGCCCAAAGGGTGAAAGGAGTGGGCGAGCTGTGGTTATGCTAGCTGGGTCAACCCAGGGTTAACTTTTAGTTTACTCTGACGTGCAGGATCTGAAATGCTGTTAAGGTGAAAGGGATGATAGTTAAGCATGTAATGTATAAATTCCTGTGGTATTTTTACTGGATAACATCACTTTTTTAATAGTTCAGTGTATTCAAGGATATAGCGTGAACAGCAGCTAAATGCACATTATGTAACATCTGCTGCAAAAAAAATTTTCAGTCAAAAAGCTCATGGATGAGTTAATGTTGTCAAGTTTTATTCACATTACGTTTTGTCATGTTTGACAGCTTCTCTCTCACTCTCTGACTACTGATACCTGGAAGAAATGACCTGTTTCCAAATAAATTTATGGACTTTTCTGAGCTTTGTTTGAATCATGTAAGCACACATCTCAACAAAATATATGACATGATATATATGATGTGAAATTGTTACATATTGAATGTTTAACTCCAGCATCTGTCTGGAGTAAACTGTGAACTGGAGCTGAGGACTCTGGCATGTGGTGAGGGGACGAGCATTTTCCCAAAGTCCTGTCAGGCTAGTGGGAGCGGACCCCCACAGGCCATAAACTCCATAATGTAGGCCATCACAGCAGACAGCCCGTGTAAGTCTGACTTCTGAGGGGCTTCCAAAATACCATGGCAGCGCTTTCATTTCCCCACCACTCGCCAGGCAGCCACAAGAATGTCAATATGAATGAAAGAATGTCTCAGGAAAATGTCGAGAGGATTAATCAACACCTGTACTCCTTGGATATGGATTTACAAATGGCCCCAGACTAAGAGACAGTGCAAACTGAGCAAAGCAATGCCTCTGAATTTCACCAGTCTTTACATTTATCATACTGAGAGCCAAAATTAAGGAAGTTTGTTTTACCAGGTAATTGCTTAAACGAAAACCTTAATTATGGTTTAGTCATTTGTCTTAAGCTTTTATTCAGTGAGTGAAATACATGTTGGAGATGTGTAAATGTGTAATGTGGAGGAGACTGTCAAGTCCATCCCTATGCAGTGATATTGCACATCTAATGGGTAATGTGGCAGGGTCCTCTAAAAATATAGTTGTCTTGATACAAATTGTTCCCACACCAAGTTGTTTCTTATCTAAAGATAAAATAAATGAATAAAATAAAAAATAATTTAGCTGGTGGCAGTCCTGGCAGATGAGATGTGCAGTGATTGAAACTGTATGAAGATACATAAGCTCAGTGAAAGTAGCATTAACAAGGTGGAAAAATGGCTATAACAGGAAGAAAGTCCTACATTTCAAATGTTACCCAAGTAAAAATACAAATGCATTATAAATAATATGTATTTTAAAAAAAGTAAAATCACTCATAACGCAGTAAGCTTCCTGTTAATATGTTAATGGGCCAGGTATTTGATGTACTGACATGTAAACACTACTTAAATGTTTTATCTGTTTAACGTGGAGCTTATTAAATTACTCCTATTTTATTCTGTTAGTGGGTTTCAGAAACGCTGTATATTTTTAATAAACTTATCATATATTTGCATGAAAAAATTAAAATCTAAAAAATCAGTAAAGACTATAGTCTTAAAATCTTATGCATGAGAGGTAAAAAAAATACAAATTTTTATAGAAATTTTGATGAAGAATTACATCTTATCCTAAACACTAAAATTAGGTCAAAAACTGTACCAGAGTACATGTACTTACCGCTGCAAATTTATTAAACATTAAGAAAATGACCAGTGATTATGGCTCTGCAATTATTAAATAATTAACTCTCTCAATTCAAACACATAAAATAATTATTTCTGGCCAACTTGCAACATTTTTCTATTTACTACATTATTAATTAAAGGCAAATACTAATCTCTAAGAAAATTACATGTTTAATAGATTATTGAATGTTCATTCTGATACAGTTTTGTCTTGTTTTTATTATGTCATTCAATATGATCTTAAGCACAATAATTCAGATTTGTATTAAAACATTTACTATCATTATAATAACTTAATTTTGAATTTATTGTATTCACATCATAACATCTGTTAATCTTTTTCTCGTGTACATATTCGGCAGCAATCTGTTTCTTACAATCTCCTCAGAATGTCTGAACCTAAACACATGTGAGAATAATAGGTATCACAAATGTGCCTACCGGTGCATACACCTATTACATTCGCACTTATTATAATGAACAAATTACACTGCATTAGTGCAGCAGACATGCTTTGTGACCTAACACTGAATAATATACAGCTATGTTGTCTGTGCTGATATGTAGAGTGCAGATGATGTTATGAGGTGATAATGACAAAGCCGGGGTAATTGCTCTGCCAGTAGGAGACCTGTAATCACTGTGCTGTGATTATGTAATTGTCCTTGCTGATACTGAACAGGTGAACTGAGAGCGGGATGATTCATTTGCAGCATCCGCAACAGGGACTTAATTTACATACATATAAAAATCAAGATTACACTGCTATTAAGACATTAAATGCAGGACAGCAGGACTTTTGTTAATACTGCTGATTATATATGTACTATTGTGCTCTTAACACGAGTATGTGTGATCACAGCTTTGTGTGTGGAGCGTGATGTAATTTATTAGTATCATTAGAGATCATTAGATGTTTATTTACCTTGATCATATTTCTTAAAGTGTTATCAAGTTCTCTTTAATATGTTTAATGGTGATGAAGTTTAGGTTACATCTACTCTCTTAATTATTAGAAGTGGTGTCTTTTATTGAGTCTTTTTAAGCTTTACAAAAATACAGTCTCAGCCAGGCTATTGGTGATCAATATAGTAATGTTTGCATGTTAAAAAAATCACTGCATGGCCTATCCAAACTAAAGGTTTGGTCTGGTGAGCAAGAGCAAACCAACAATGAAGTGATCCTGCAAATAAGTAAAAAGCCTAACAAGGCATATTCCTTTGTGCCAGAGATGTCAACTGTTGTCCAAAAACACAACAATAAGTCACACTGTTGCACTGACTTACATGTTCTGTCACTATATTGAATAAGGGTACTGTAGTCTATTTTGACTCAGTCCAACATACATAGTCCTGCTTTTGGAAAAAGTGAATAACACATCAAATCCATCCGCAGCTGAAAATAGTCTCCAGCAAAGGCACTACTTATTGCTCCTTAAACTCATTACATAAAGTTTGTTTACTACAGTGGCACAATTGTGACTCATTTTTAAAAATATTTCCAGAGATTTAGATTTTTTTTAAGAGATCTCATCCTTCAACACTTTAGCTACATCAGTTGCACCCTGTAGCTTTTTCACCTGGGTGTCAGATGTGGGTCAAAGCAGTGAAAACGCTGAGCAAATTTTGACCTTCCTTCCACTGAGGACTTTGAACCTATCTCACCCTGTCTCACCCTTTACTATACTGTCTGTCTCCTCTAACAGGAGTATTCATGATTCCCAAGCAAGGTGCAGCACACTGCTGTCACTGCCCACCTCTTCATTGCTTGCACCTGCTAAAACATTTGAGGTATTTGAGCAGCAGGGCAACACATTTGCTTTTCATTTAACCTGCCTTTGGAGACCTTTGAAGTACATAATAGCAGAGCAGCATAGGTCCCCCTCCCACCACCCTTAATCATTTACCTAGTAAAGGCGCATTCTCTGCAGCTAACCCATCAAGCGGAAAACGAGTTTGGCCCGCTATTTCTTTCTCCCTCCCTTTTTACCCTCCTACCTTTCCTCCCTTGCTCTCTCTCTCATTCTCTTGGCCTGTTTTGCTCTGTGTGTGTCACTCCCTCCCCTTCCCATTGTGAAACCCTCATGCAGTTGCTCACTCTACTGTATGTGAATAACGGAGGCATGGAGCCAATTGTTGGCCATGTCTGGGCGTGAAAGGTTTCAAGAGATGGTGTGGCTGGCAGCCCATTGATACAACATGGCTAATTATCTTATGCATCCAATCATGAAGAAATTTATTGGCAGAGGGAATCTAGCCTTTGTATTCTGGGCAAGATAATGAGACTTGTGTGCTTCAGCAGGGAACATGAAAAAGATCTGGTTATAAATTTGAGTTGGGAATGGAGCCAGAATTGGCCTAAATGTTTAATCATCGTCAGTGATAATAGCATATGCTTTAATTTTTTGCTGGTGAATGTCCTTATTAGACAGATGGGACTGTCTCTGTGTGAATGTGTGTGTGCATGTGTGTATGTGGGGGTGTGTGCGTGTGTGTGTGTGTGCGTGTGTGTCCAAGGGGGAGTGAAGAGAAGCAATTAGAGCTAATTCTCTCACAACTGTAATTTGATTATTATGTATTAGATAAATCCATTGGCTTTTTATTTCTTATCTGAGTTCTGTGAACTTCCATGGAGATATAAGAAATATTTCCTACGTATGAAACAGCTGTTTATGTTTTACATGATCCTTTAATCAGAACCACAGAAGTGAATGTCTGTTTCAGATGATTTGGGCAATACACATGGCAGCTCAGAGGCAACAGCTGAATATATATTGAATAAACACTGTGACTAAAAGCTCCACAGTGATGGCTTTAACGGATGAGCCCCTAGCAGTCACACACTAACTACCCTCACCTGTGAATGCTCACCTGAACCTGGGAACTTTTAACAGACATTATTACACACATTAAAGACATAGCCAAGAAACAGAGGATGCTGCGCTGGGAAATGTGCTTAGGAAATGCCACAGGGCAATTTGCCCCGCCAGATAAGGCTATTTGTACACTGCCATGCATGTAAGTGTGTGCAATAACAACAGCAGACTGAGGATGCTCCTATTGTACAGAGCTGGGCTTGCAGACACAGGTTTGAATCCTATTTGTGGCGATATATTGAAAAAATTACCCAACGTTGTTTTATGTATGTTGTATATTATGTGTTCCTAGGTATCTTATCTGTTTATAAAGTATGTACTTACTCTGCTCCTTTATTCTGTCTGAACACAAAGATTTAAAATATGGACAAGGCAGACAGGCATCGTAGTTATTGGGAGAGGTCCCTTGAGTCCAGCGAATGAGGGAGTAAAATAAGTGCTGCTCTATGACCACTGACAAAATGAAAGTATAACATGCATGTTGACCCTGACACATTTCAGCTCTAATTGAGTGTCTGGTGGAGTAGCATTCTCTTTTTAATATCACTTTATGGCTTTGAATCACAGCATCTCTACCGGGTGCTAATTTTGATTGAAGTAAACAAAGTGTATGTAAGTGCACTTTGAATAGAACTGGAAAGGATTATAGGAATCTATTATATTATCTGTTAGTATACTGTGCTGGGTGTGTAAGTAGCTGAAACAGTCTGGCCAATAAGTGTTCTCTACATTTTGACATACTAAAAAGTTTTGTGGGTTGGAGAGTCCAAAGCAAGTTTCAGAAGACGGAAATTGCAAAGAACATGCAAAAAACAGGCATGTCATTTTTCATCTATCTGGAAATACTGAAAGTCTTCACTTATGTGATGTACAGTTCTGCAGGAATCATAACAATTTGCTCAATAACCATACATAAATATACATGTCATGTATTAAAAAAAGTTTTTTTAAACAGAAGTTGCATGTACTTTATTTTTATTCACTATTGGTAATTATCGAAAGTGCTTTCAAATAAAAAACAACACAACAATGCAGTAGTGACAAACAATGTCACTACCACACAGGTGTGCTGTTCATGTATGATTGAAAATGTGATCACACTGACAGCATACTGCTGTAAACAATTTGCAACGTTTAATATTTGAAGGGCATCTGCAACAAAAAACTGACGGTTGTGACCATAAGTTTCAAACACACTTTGATTGAAATCTGAAAAATGCTTACTTTCACAGTGTTCTTGGAGGCTCAGACAGCACGTTGTTTGGTCAAACACTATCCAAGCTACAGATATTTGCATGCTTTCTGTTTTCCGACACCTCATATTGATTGAACAGCAACTAGACAAAATGAATTCTCAAGACCTTTACCTGTAGGCAATCATTCAAACTGTGTTGCGTGAATCTGCTTTTTTCGTTTTGAAAAGAGTTGTGCTTATTTTGGACCGCTGGGTGGACAGATGTGGTCTTCAGCTTATTCTACAAAAAGAAAAAATGCTCCTGAAAGGTGCTTAAAACATGGCCAAGCCTCCAAAATTCTTTAGCAACTTTGAGTGCCAGTTGTGTAGGCCTGTGTGCATCTGTAGGATCATCAATCCTAATGAAAAAATATCTTGTTAAAGAGTATTTCTCTGTATTTAATAACAGAGTCAGTCTTCTAAGGCGGTTTGAAATCAGTAGTAGCTCTCTTTGTTACATGTTGCAGGCTTTCTGAGCCATCAAAGCATATTTGCGCAATCAATCCATTGTTCAAGACTCAAATCCACATCTAAATCCTCCTGTCGTTGTCTTTTTCCAAGTCACATGGCTGCTTCCAACTCTGTAAACTCTGTTAGCCATTCCAACTGATCAGGCTTAAAGGCATTGACTAATTATCTCTAATGCAATACATCAAAACCAATGGAGGGTTAAAGCTAAATGTTACCTAAATATATTTTCAGTATTGTATGTTTTAACAACACTTCTAACCAGTAACTTCTCTGGAATAGGCTGAAAACAAGAAGGAGCAAGGGGGTCATTAAAACCAATGCATCAACAAAAACTTGGGGTAAAATAAACATTAAGGGGGAGTATCTGTACACATCAGCACACTCAGTCCTTTTGGTGCTATATTATATTTTTGTGGGGTATAGCCAACTTAATAGCAGTGCTAGAGCTTCCATCCATCAGGTTTGATTAATGAAAACACAAACTTTGATCACAGGTACAGTCTACTGAAAGGCTGTTACAAGAGAAGGGATATGGTGGAGTACAAAATAAATTTGTTTCAACAATTAACTCTATATCCCACTAGTATCCTCAATCTGCATCTAGAGTTCTTTTTTATCTGGATAGTCACTTAAGGACTTCAATGACACCCAGCAGAATTGCCCCCAAGACGAAGGACAGATATTTTCCCTTTGGTATTTGTTTGTGTTCACTGCATGACTCCCTCTCTCTCAGTTGTGTCAACCAGAACTAAAGGGCTTGTTCAAAAGGACCAATCTTCATGTTATCTGTAAATCCCAAATAATGGGGTAAAAAATGATGAAAAAGGGACATGGGGCTTAAAATCAAATAAATCACACCTGGATCCTTGGTCAAAACTGGCAAAGCACTCCTTATATTGCACTCAAATTACTCCATTTGTTCCCTAAGATATTTTAATCCCGGCTGACCTCAAACTTCCCATGAACCAGGGCCTGAACAAAAGGCCGCCCACTGTCCATGCAGTAAATCTGTTGTCTCCCTTCTGGGCCCTCAACAGGGGATCATAGATCAGCACTGCTCTACAGCTTGCTTCAATTTACTCAATTAACTCTGGTAAAGCACTTGTAAGTTCTGCAGATGTTGGTTTATTATCAAGGCCTAAAATGTACAAGTGGGTTCAGGAGCCCGGGGTTGTGGTAAGGTTCACAGTGGGGGAAGGGCAAACTAGTTTCAACCCTTAGTTTTAGTAAAGAACATAGGTTATAGTAAGTAAGGGGAGACTATGCATCTACATGCAATGTTTGATGTGCCTGTTACAAACTACAAATTCAGCTTGTATGTTTTGTTTAAAGATCTCAAAAAAAAACATCAGCAAAGTGGTTTTAGAGAAACAAAGCATATCTTTACTTTCAGATATTCAAAGGTGGCGATTAACAGGTTTTAATGGAGCCACTGGAATGACAGAGAAGTCCACTAAAGATGAGCACATGCAATGTAAATGATTTCCGCTGCCGCAGCTGTTCCACTTCCAAACAGCCTCTCTGAATAAAGTTCTCTGAAGATCTTAGCCACATGAAATGGCTCAGTCCCTTAGCCCGAATCATTTGCAGATGACAAACCTCAAGTGGCCAGACATAAATCATGATCGCAATATTATTGCAATGCTTGTAGTTATCTCAGAAACGACCTCGCACCTAAATAATCAGTAAAAATGTTTTACATATTTATCTCCCTCCAGTTATCAGATCATCCTGATGTGCTAAAACATACAACTCTATTTTTTATCTCTTGGATAAATCAAACTAAAACTGACATGAGGAATGTAAAATATACAGTAAGGAGGATGCTAATATTAACCAGGTGTGGTTACCATCACCATAAAACATTCTGCCGACACCATCCATGTGTGCCCATATATTTCCTTGCATGGCCAATGACATTTCAATTAAGAGCAGCAACACAGGATGACATTCATAGTGCTTTAAAATAAGGTTTTGACAAATTATTTTCCTCTGTCAAGCTAATATGCTAACTGCAGGCTTGGCTCTATTGAGTGAAGGCTTATCTTTGTGCTGTTGGTGAGTCAGGGGCCAAGTCAAAAATGGGAGGCTCTGCACCAGTTTAATGGCTTGCTAGTTGATCTTAATGTGAAAAGTATTACTCGTACACTGGTACAGCAGATTTAGCCAGATAGCATACATTTCTAATAACCTGACTCCTCTTGTAACATCAAACCTAAACATTTGCAGACATATTGCTTGGTAGGTTTGACCTCTCTTTCAAGATAAATCATTTATTTCCTCGGCAAAGCTGATTAGTGAAACATTTGAATTTTATTGAAAATGGATCATTAATAATGACAGCTGTGACAGGATGTGATTATTTTAATAGCAAAATCAACATTTTTACAATGTGATTTTTACCTCACAAAAATAGTTAAAATTGTAAAAGTGCCAGATCTGTTCCTGGTAGAAGCAGGTTATGGCTTATATTGATGCATTAACATAATAAAAAATATTCATAACATAATTGACATAACATTCCTAAATTTAAGCGACTGCATGATGGAAGTGGTTCCAACAATATTTAATGCTGCATGAACTCCTTAAAATGTATCCAAAGCATTTAAAAATCAAATCTAGTTGCAGTGCTAAACGCAGACGGGCCAAGTGCCAAGTTAAAATAACTGAAAGGTTAAATTAACAAGTCAGTGAATTTGAAAAAAAAAATCACAGAAAGATGAGTTATGGGCCTTTTTATGTTTTTAACTTTATCTGGTTTTATTAATGTTTGTTTACAAAGTTGTCCCTGCCTTCCTGTCATTTTGAAAAGGGGCCTCCTGGCAAAGAAAGTCTGGCATCCCTGATTTATAGTATCGTCTTAATTTAAAAATAGACTACCAGAAGGTAATATTTAAGAAGACTTAAATTTCATAAGATCACACTAAAATTTAAAAGGTCAAAATTTATTTATAGGTGTGAAAGCTATTTGAGTGACCTTTGTAATTTTTTTAGGGTGTAGCTCCTGCAAAACAAGAGTTTATGGCTCCAGAGCATTCACTGTAAAACAGATTAACGCTATGCAAATACAAACTATGGCATGCAAGGTATCATGAAAGAGATAAGTCTTACTGTTGACATTTTCCCCTCTTTTACAAGATGAAAAGTAAAACAAAGTCTTTTGAGAGGCTATGAGAAGGAATTCCCTGCTAATGATATTCCCTGTTGGAAGAATGTAATTTATTCAAGTTAATGCCTCTTATTTTCCGTTCAAGGTGTTTTCCACGGAATTACCAAACAAATTTAATTGTTAATCCATCTGCTTTGAAACAACCAAGATCTTGTTCAATAAGCTCTGAGTCAGCTTGATCCAATTATGCTACAACGGAGACATTTGTAATCATTTGCCATCACACCACCCCTGCAACCTACACGGCTACATGCACAAAACCGGCTTATGCTATTTGGAAGAAAGCATGAAACTTGTGCTTGGCGAGCACCAGTGTAATACAAACTGTTTGAAATGAAGCAGTGACCCCAGAGAGTTTGAGGTCAAGGGTCTTGGGGTAAGAATTGTAAATGACATGTTCACCCTAGGGTTTCTTCTAATAACTTTTTGAGGAGAGGATGAGGCCCACTCTTTTCTCCACTGTCTTCATTGACAGGTCTTTGGGGAGTGATGTGCAAGTATGGAAGTGTAATGAACTTGTTTTCCTTCTCTAAACCCCCTTGCTGTCTCCTAAATCACTCGTGCAGCACATGAGCCACCATCCTCTCTCCCACAGCTGCACTTGCTCTGAAGCTCTGAACTGCAGAAAGTGGTGTTGATTGTAAGCAGATACAGACCTTCTGTCCAGTTCAGTGCTGAATTATTGACCATGTGGAGTTTTGGCTTTAAGTGTGACCCTTGCAGACTTAAAATTATCAAAGTTGAATTTCCACAATATTAATAACAACAGAATTTGTCTATTCTCTTATCTTTTCTTGCTCAATATGTTACAGACGCAGCTTGTCATAAACTATTTCTTTCAAGTGCTGTAAGCCCTGATGATGTTTGACACTTCCCCCCGACAGAAGAGTTGACTGTCTCATCCGCTATCTGTAAGTTTCTGTATACTTCTATTAAATAAATATTGTTTATACACACTATTATAAGATGTGACACTAATTGTAGCGTCATTCTTGGTTTTCTTCCTACAGTAGTAAATTCTGCCTGTCATTTGGTTCCGTAAGTTTCTGTTTTTATTTCAAAAGTTTCTGTGAGGCTGATAGATATACGATACATTACTCTCTGTTTGACTTTCTGAGAAAGCAGAATATTACCATATTAGTGATCCTCAGTTTTCATCATGTTTTTTTATTTTCTTATTAGAAAAGTGACAATAAAAACAGTTGCCACTGGTATTTTTGACTAGCTCATTTTGAGCTTTATTACTTCTCTATTACTTCTTCGGGTTTTCTGAACACTCCTGAAAGGAATGAAATTGCATCTGTGTAGCCACGGGTTTGACCCAGGTCTGCTCCTGGTTAGCTGAACAGATCTTAATCTTCTGGGTAGACTGAACTCAGCATCTATGGTATTCAAAGAGGATTGATGAGCAGCATTCCTTGATTTTTACCCCTGCCCTTCCCTGTGCCCCTCCTGTGATGTAATGGCATTATCAATTAGCCCCCATTAATTTAGCAAAAACAAATAAGCACCTCAGTATGCCTCCCTTCAAGCATGTGGTTCTGATTTCCTGAATGTTTGTCAGTGGCCGTTGTTTGGTTAATCTTTTGGCCAAGGTGGTGTGGCCAAGGAAGGTCATGCCTTTCTCCTCCCTTCATCTCGTTTCCTCCCTGTCCTCTCAAGGGTTTCTTCAGGTTTCGGTTAACTTTCATAAATGTGTTCTGCATGTTTTCTCTGCAGTCACCTAAAAGCTATAATTATGTTAAAACTTGACAGATTACTTCCCATACTTTAGAAATATACTTAACCACTAATTTGATTGGTCGATTTAAGTTAAATTTCAGTGGATGGGGACAACAGCCCTTAGGTTGTCAGTTGATTATTATACTTAAACTTAAAAAAAAAGGAAATAATCTATATGGCCAACCCAAACCTACATCTCTTGAGAGAGAGAGCCAGTACAGTGACTCTCCACAAAGATGAATGATTCTCTTCACTTGAAGGTTTCCCAGGCACAGGCCAGCCTGATATATGTAAAATTGGGTTTGAGTAGAAGCATTGGAACAATACACTCCCTTTAAATTGAAGACTGCTTGTGGAAACAGTCTGGCACTTCAAATGAAGGCTCTTTCCATGTCTCTATTTGCTGATGTTGAGGAAAAAGGTAAAGCTCTGAGGAGTGAATATATCATACCCACGGCTACTATACGCATTGTAGCCTTAATATTCCTATAGTCCTATAATATTACTCAGCCCTTGTAATCAAAGCCCAAACAAGTATTACAGCCAAAACAGGCCAGTTCACAAAATCTGTATACACCTGGCACACAAGACAAGCTGCCTTGTGGTTGAATTATTCTTGTATGATAGTCTGAGTTAAAATACAGTACTCTTAGATCTGTAGACTGCACTGTATTTATGATGAACATCTGGTTCCATTGATTATAAAGCACATTTTACAGTAGCTAACAGACAATCATGAATGCCAGAGAAAAATACAAGTTCAAAATGACTTTTTTTTCAATCCAAGTGTCTTGGAGAGTCAACTCAAAGAGGCTAGCTCAAGCTGACCCACAGTGGTTTATCTTAAAGCTCTGGTTGGCAACTTAAACCTAGAATTTTAACCAGCTAACTTATGATGACTTGATTTATGCTTTTAGTCAGCGGCAATAGTTTTTTAGCAAGAAAAACTGCGGTTCTTCTGCTCCACCCACTGAGGTTTAACTCAAAGA
This sequence comes from Acanthurus leucopareius, assembly GCA_029814765.1. NCBI lineage: Eukaryota > Metazoa > Chordata > Actinopteri > Acanthuriformes > Acanthuridae > Acanthurus > Acanthurus leucopareius. The sequence goes on along the minus strand of JAQMCX010000003.1, from coordinate 6,266,268 downwards.
TTAAATCTGCCCTCAGAAACCAAAGTATGCTGTAACTAAAAGTGTATAGTGCTATTTCTGAGTAAATCAGTGTATCATGGCCTCTGTAAATAGCTAAACCCATGGTCAGAGGTAGGATGGAAAAAACACACAGACCCACACAAACACACACATATACAAACACACATACATACACACACGCAAAAACACAAATATGTACAAACAAACAATTAAGGACATATTAGTCTACACTTAACAATATCAAAATTAAATAGTATGGATTTTATTTTATTTACAGTGAATTAAAGCTAAGTGCAGGCACATCAAAATGAGTCTGAGGAAAAGCTGACAACCTCCACTGTGAGCCCCTTCGTCCCACAGGAGCAGTTCATACATAATACCCGACCCCTGCAGGAAATTGGGGCTTTCCCCCCTGTATCTCTGTAAAACATATCCCACTGCAACAAAGGCTATGGAAAGTAGCCCGTTTTTTTTATATTAATAATGAGGCTAAGACTGACGCTCATAGATTAGAGCACATCATCTGGCTATGGCTGCACAAAGACGAGAAGCTGACCCCCCATCTCTTACTGACAGAAGTGGCAGAGAGGAAAAAGGAAAGTTCAGATCACAGAGTTATGACTGCAGCTGCAATCTTTACTGTGGAGTGTTTCACCACCGTTTAAAGCCTAATAGCCCAATAGAAATAGTTTTTAACCAGAGTTTAAAAAAAGAACTAAAACATGTAATGCATAGTAGTTATAATGATTAAATTTCTCAAATTATAATCACTGAGGATAAACTGACTTGTTTATGTAGTAGTTTTTTCTGAGGATGTTTAGGATTTTTAGGGCCTAATCTGATCACCAATCACTGAGACAGTATCAGTCAATCAACAAACACCATGTAGCTTGTTTATTTTTTTTTAATCATCTTTAGTTGCAGCTACAGTTGCCAAAGACACTGCTGCTCATCAGGTACTAACAGCTACCTAGCTCTCCTCCTGCGGATATCCAAGAGGATTTGCAGTGTCCCCTTGTTTTAACCAGCATAACAAATTAGTGAGGTCATACCACTGAGCTGTTTGTAACTGAGAAGACAGACAGACAGATACCAAGGCAAGAGTTTAGAACAGCCATATTTTTCACAAGTTAAGTAACCAGCCAGCAATACATTAACTATAGTAACAACAGAAGATGTTTTCCATTGTAGTCAACTAGGTTCAGTTTCTCATTTGCTAAGTGGTAGTTAAACATGCATACAAATATCCCTTTTTTTCAGGCGCGACAAATAGAAGATTACTGTCGGTCTCGAACACATTTTCTCTCGTCCACAGTCAGGATGAAGGGCTGGTATTTGTCTTGAGCCCTTGCTATACTACAGCATTTTAGCAGTGCGGTTCCATGTTTTGCTTTATCCCCTCTGATCAGCCTGAACATAAGCCAGAAATTAAAATATTTAGAACCCAGAACAATCAGTGCCCAATTAATCAGAGCAACCTTTGTCTTTACTGTTTTTTCACTGTACAAAATTCAACAGTTCATGCTTTATCGATATCTATTAAGACCCTCAAAATCAATAACAGGTAACTACAAAACTTAATTAGTGATGGGTGCTTGAAGCTGAACACTGAGATGACTAAAAAGATTTACTGAGGGTTGGTATCAAATACTGTACCACTAGCTACTTGGTCAGTGAATCCGGATTAGTTATAGGGGTCTGTTTTCTTTTCTTTCAGTAAATCTGTTTGAATGGTGTCATGCTGCCTTCACCCAGGCCACATTGATACTTCTCTGTGCCACTTCAACACTCATGGCTCATTTGCTAACAGAGGCAGATTTTATTGTTTTTTGAGGACCACTTTTCAAAAGTGGTGACATGCTCAATACACCGTGATTCAACATGAACTTGAACTTATCATTCAAAAACCATCAGAGGATGAAAAAAGGTTAAAGAGTTTATCTGCTTGCAGATTAAAAGAAACAGCAATGATTTTGGTTATGACAAAATCTTAATCTAGACTCCTGTGTTTTCTTGATAGTGGAGCATGTGTTGGTTATGTGATTGCCTCCCCTGCCTATCCTATTTGCTTTAGACTGAAGGGAACAAATCTCCAGCTTCTCCTCCTGGTTGCCACACTGTAATTCCTGAAGAGAAATCAAGGACCTTGAAGCGTGTTAATGCTCACATATTGAAGTCTTACAGCATGGTTAAGATACAGTACCTATGAGGGAGCACAGATAAGAAGGTGTGGACAGTGATGTGAAGTTTCTGTGCAGCATGTTTGTGTAATATTGCATCTAAACACTTCAGAGGTGGTGTGACACATCTCTGGACTTTGCACCTGACTTGTGCTAAGCCAATCAGCAATGTACATATTTATCCTGGAATCAACTCTGGATTAGGAGCATTCCAGGGAGCACTTTAGAGGAGATTGCTGCATACGGTTTTGGATGGTTCTGGTTAGAAATGCACTTAAATAATATTTTACAAAGAAAATAAACTTGTGAAATTAGTTGTGTCTGTTGTGTGATTTTTTTCAATAGCTGTTTTGGCAATAACTGATGTAAACCAGTCAGTCATATATTGTACAGTATTGTTTTAGTTCTACAGTTTTTCCTGTATTTCTTTACATAAGAACAACTATTTTTGCTTTTTGTTCCAGTATTATGAAGCAGCATCAGAGAAGTATCATCTTCTTAAAAAACTGAGTATATTATAAGAAACTTATTGAAAATGTAATGCACTAAAATTATTTCCCAAATAATAATCTTCACAATTTGGTTACCCTCAGTCTTTACTAAGTCTGGCTCTCTAATATCAATTAGATGACAGGGCTCTACACTACAGTTTTCCCAAAGAGTTTGAAACTACATTTAACCCATGCAGCTTAAGTTTCACAGCGTCTCTCAGTGTCTCATCACTTCAACATCAATATCAACAACAACACTAGTGCAACACTTTTCTTGCTCCATAAACATAAACAGCTAACCTACTGGCTAACAACATTGCATAGTGTAATTATTAATAAACTTTTGTTTTAAAATTTACCAAGATTTTGCTATATAATGTCGGCTAACTACAAATGTACATGGCATGCTAACTAATTAATTTACCCTGAGATCTGACCCACAGTGAAAAAAATTTGAGTACACACAATAAACTCACTTGGTAAGTTGAGCCCAAGGAACTGTTAATATGTCATGTTTTTTAAAGGTATCTTAGGTGCTATTTTCTACAGATGGCACAGGAAGCTTCAGTTTAATTAAAAATCTGTGCATATATTTCCCATCATTTTCTTACCATCAGAAACACTAGCTGATCGCAGTGTATAATATGAATGACATTCACAGACTCCAGTTAGTTATTGGTGAGGCATCTGCACAGTAACTCTTGGGTCTACACAGCAAGGTATCAATTTTTTGCGGGAGACCATGACTAGTCTCACTCTGCTTTGTCTGCATAAAAATAGGGCTCAATAAATCTCACAAGGTAATGTGCCAAAAGAAATTTAGTTACCTTGATGATTTGTCAGTACACTACATCCTTATACCTTGTTTCTAGCTAGATTTCTCATTGTTACTTTGTTTTCAACCACGAGGGGAAGTGGAAAACACGGTAAATCTTTTTGAAAAAAATTATAATACAAAAATTTTGGGTACACATATAGAAGCTGTAGCCTTTTTGTTGCAGCCTTTTTCCTTGACTTTAGACAATTTATTGCTGTTGTTGCAGGCATTTTAATGTGGTATTTGATGCCTTAAATCAAACCAGGACATTCTTTATTCATTTTCCATCCAGGTAACTTTTTGTTTAAGTTGGTTCAAGTTTTAGATACGTGCAAATTTGACTCCTTTGACCTGTTTTCTTTAAAATATACTAAGGAGGCACATTAGCACTGGGAGCTACTTAAAAAGCTATGATACATGACATAATATTCAGCACAATTTGGACTTGCTCCTAACACCCTCATCACCTGACCCATAATCACAGTGAGGATTACTCTCTCGGACATTATTGCTGTAATAAAGCAACAGCTTCCCTTTTTCCTTCTCTCACACATCCACAGCCATGTGTATGTATTGGCTAGGGGATAAGAGAGAAAGGAATTTCTCCTTTGATTTATACGATGGACCTGGATTTGACCCAGTCCTACTGCTGGGAGCTTGCCATCACCCCATTCAGTTATCAGTAAGCACTTAAAAGTGACCAGACAATGTTTTATGCCACGTTTGGGTCATTCTGGGCAGCTCGGGCATTTAGGGAATGGAGTGTCATGTCAGGTGTATGTGTAAATATGTCATACACGCATGTACTTGTAGCTTCATTTTTGAAGTCTCACCAGAATGGCCAGAAAGGTAAACGTATGAAAGGCTGTTTCCAGGTTACAAAGTTTATAAGGTTACAAACAAAATGATTCAAAAGCCCAAGTCTGTAAGATCCTTGCTGTGTTTGTGGTAAGTAAAGTTACATTGTCCTGTGTAGATACAATAGTAAAGCAAGATATAAGGACTCAGGGAAAGTGAAGAGTACCGTCGCTACTTCTTTTTTATCTCTAGAGGAGCTATGCTAAAACCTTCCAATGAGTACTTGTAAAATGTCTTTTGGTAAGCTGTGTAGTAGTTGGAGGAGCAGAAAGGAAATCTAGAAATAAATAAAGTGGATTACATCCTCTGAAAGCTCCATTTCTGCCCTACAGCCGACTGGGTACCTCTCCTGTCTGCATGATAATGCTTTTGTCAAGCCTTGTGACCCAGTTGGTACAAAGCGGGAAATTACGTCATTTGCAAATATGCTTTTATTCCATGATAGTGTATAATTGTATAAATGAAATGAGATTATCTCTCTAGTCCTCCACAAACAGCCATGCAGCTTTATAGGGGGGATTGGAAAAGACAGATAATTTGCCAAAAAAAAGAAAAAAAAAACGTGGCATGGAAGCATGTACTCAACCTTGGGCCCAGGTTATTTTAAGGAAAGCCAATCTTTGATCAGTCAAGCTGAAATGGCTAAGATAAGTGGGAGCAACATCTCGCGGCAGGACCGCGCACCAGTCTGATATTGCTATTTCCTCCCTGGTTTCTCAAGAGCGGTAAATAGCTGCTGCTCCCCCCCACTACCCCCACTGCACCTCCTCCCCTCCCCCTTATCTACTCCCCACTTTCTTCTGGAGATCTCTGTCACTTTAATCCACAGAGTCTGCCGCTGGTTAACAAGGAAATCCTGTGTCAATTATCACCAACCACTTCCTGCTGGGAGAGCAGCGGGGAATCAAAGGGGCCTGAGAGTCTTTCACACCAGAGAGGAGCAGTAGGCCTAATTAAATGGCCCTTGTGTCCCGCTGGCTGGCGGTGGCCGGGTGACAGATAGCCCAGCCTAACGATAACCTCCTTCAGCTGATGATTGTTTTGATAGGGGAGCTAGTAGGCACTTTGGGTGCCCTAAGGTTGGCAGATTGCGATCCAGGAGTCCAAATTAACTCACATCCAGGACGCAAAGGTTTACGGAATAAAATGAAGGATAAATTCTTTGAAATGTATGTAATCATAATGTAATGTGGGGTTAACAGATGTAACAGATTCATGTTGAGAAAGATCCAAGCTGTTAAAGCTTTATAGTACAATTCTAGAAAGTCACCATAAGCTCTCAGAAAAAAAAAAAAAAAAAATCTCTTAAACTACATGTCACAAAAAACAGTCATTAAAATTCTGGTTTCATAAATCTAGGGATGTGGACCCGCGATGCATCATTTGCACACTAGTGGGTGAAGCGTGCATATTAAGATTTGATATGCCATATTTTATCTCGATTCTCAAAACCCTGCATTTGGGGAAAAAGGGAGGTTTTTTGAAGCCCAAATATGCAACGCTTAAAATGACAATTCCCAGACCACTTTCAGGTAGAGGTCTGTGAAAGCACAACTTAAGGTTCAAACTGCTTTATATCAACTTTAAGCATCATATGGGGTCAGCAAATCACCAGCCTGCCTGCCTTGTAGTTGTCATTTCACTCTTAACTGTCACTTACAGGTATCTTGTGTCGCCTGCATAATGTCAGATTAAGCTATCACCCACAGTCACTGCCAAAAGTAGCTCTTTCTGTTCATTAAAAAAGTTAGCTTCTTAAAACTCACCAGAATTATCATTTCAAATAGTCCCTGTGTGAAAAATGTTTCCCAGGGATTGGCTATGGATTGTGCATGATTGATAGAATAGGTAATTTAAGGGTGGGGATGAAGTGAATGTGAATAAATGTGTGCAGTGCGTGCATAGAGTCAAACTTTGTAGAATATTTAACATTTAAACAGGCTAAATACAGTGCAGAAATTTTACATTGCAACCAAACATTAAGAACAAAAAAAAAAGAAAAACCCTGCAGCTGGATGAAGTTCATCACAATGTCCTCCCCACTGCCTCTCCACTCCTGCTGGAGACAGCTTCAACCCCCAGTGGCTTGTCCACCTTTAAATTTTCATATGGAGGGAAAGGGCTGCAGAAAAACCAATTTACTAACAGAGCGACATCATCTGTTTGGCCGTTTATCTCTGACACACCACCCCTCAGTCCAGTGTTGACAGTACATGATATTCCATTAATCTGCCTAATGAAAATTTAACCAGTGTTATAAACAAATAATTGGCCATTATCCTCTCAAAGATCCCGAATAAATTACTTGGGCGTTTTTCATGGCTTCTGAAAGAAGAAGAAGCCGGCCCCTCCTGATTGATGTTGGAATAAATGCGGGGCCGGCTCCGACGCTGCGAGTGGGTCTCGGCTAAGCCTGTGATTGACTTAATGAGAGTCTTTGGGGTGAGTAAATGTTCCAAATTGCTCAGTCATTAGCTTTTGCTCGGCTGTCTGAAGATACCCCCGGATCTGCAGCGCGGGTCTCTCCTCTTGTACCATTCCGCCTGCAATTACATTTTCATTTAGAGCAAACCTCTGAAGTCCGATAGGCAGGCCCCTTTTCATTATGCTGGCCTCCTTTTTCTTTTTTATCTAAATGGTGTGAAATGTCTCTTCATTTAGACCAATTAAAGTTGAAAAAGACTGCGCTGTAATGAATTATCATACAAATTATTTACTTAATGCCACAATCTCTCTCCCTCTCCTCCTCTCCTCCTCTCTCATCCTCCTCTCTCTGGCACCAGGGATGCACAGAGTCAGGCAGACGGGGAATACGGTGTGAGAGAAGACGTGGTGGGAGTCCACAATGGATCCACTTTGAAATTGAAACTTCCTTCAAAATGATACACATTTTGCTGAGGTTATGTCTCTCTTTGGCATTTATCTGCGTGTAGCATGAACTGAGCTCTGCATATGGACAATCTTGACTAATGGAGGAAGATGGGGATTGGGGATTCCACTGTCGGAACAAAGGGAATAGTATGTCGTCAATATAGCTCATTTCAGATATTTCGTTTCAGGAGATGTCTAAGCTCTTCTTAATTAAGGACAAGCTTATGGTTTCAAATTAACTCATTTAATTGAGGGGACCAGTTCTTGTCTGCAAGATGGTGTGGAGAATGTCTCCAGTCTCCTTCTGGAGGCTGTTGGCTGACACATAAACACTGGGAGAGTTCACAACTATCACAGCAGCCCCATCCATACCTTTGGGACCGCCTCTCTCTCTCTCCTTTCTCAATGAGAGACACACTGCCAGAGACTCCCTCTATTAGCTTTTCACCAGCAGAGCAGCTATTCAGTGCATATTCTCCAGCCATTATTTGTGCTAGCAGCCAATGCACCGTATTAGGGCTGTTTTTCACCAGACGATATAATGAGGAGAGAAATGAAACGGTATATTTTCTCTCAATGTTTTTTTTCTTGTTTTTTTTTTTTTTTTTAAAGCCAGTCAATTTACAGCCTGATCGTGATGAGTAAAGCTGGTGGAGCCAAAGTGACTTGTCACCATGGAGACGGCAGCTTCTACTTCATGCCAGAGCAGTTCTGCTAAAGCCCCAAGATGAGGGGGCAGCACAGAGAGACTGCTGGTTTGTCCCCAGCCCAGCCACCACTTCCCTAACAACAAATGAGGGGGACCAGCCTGACCTTAGATGGAAGCCAGATTTGTCACCAGAGGCCATATTTAAAAAACCACAAGCTTTTGAAAATGAAAAGTCCCAGAGTGGATAAATTACTTTTACATCCTGCAAAGAAGGCTGAAATCTATGGGGAAAAATAAACTCAAGAAGGGTCAGTTTCAGAGGAGGTGTCAAAGTGTTGTTAAACTCACTTGGCAATAATCCTAAGTACTCCGTGATTTGCACTAATTGGTATGAAATCACCCACAGTGCTTAAGTGCAGCTACTGCTTTGGTTTGCTGCATCTGTTCTATGTCGGGGCACATTCTTTGTGACAGCCTTGAAATACAAATACAAGATTGCCATATGGATCGCCCACCTTTGAGCTTAAGTCACAGGTACAAAGAGGGTATGGATTTTCACCAGAAAATGTTCTCCCTTGCCTTTTGCTTTCTTATCAGCAATAAAGAATTCAAGTGCTATTTGCTTTTATTATTAGAGAGCACAAAAAAGCTGCAGATATTCTCCTGTGCAAATGAAGCTATTCTAAATATTATGACATAAAATGATTTAACCACAATGACAGGATTGCTGTTTGGCAACCTACACAAGCAGCTGAAAGTAGAGGGGTGACAGAATGAGACAATATTTCCACATATGTTCATAATACAAAGAAACATGCTGTCTTTTAGCAGCAGACATGTTATTTTGACAGTAATAAATTACTGCTATCAGAGGATACTGTGGGTGTCTAATGTCAAAGCCACCTCACTTAGATCTGTCATGGGATAGCGTGTGTTCCATAACCACTTATAACTGGATGAGGATATTTGCTTTCTCAAACACAGGGCTGCCTGAGTAATCATACCCAGGTACTCATTATGTGTGGCATGCACGCTAATGCATGCTAATTGCTTCTTATTAACTTAATATTTCCATTAACAGAGATACCTCATTTTTAAAGCAACACATAAATAATAAAGAGGCCATTTATTATTGTTGATACCAATTAAAAAGAAGGTTGCACTAATATGAATCTATGCAAGGGTGTTTAACAAAAAATCCCCTCCATGCAGATTTGAAACTTGTCTGATTGATTTCTGCTTTCATATTCTTTTACCATTGCTTGTGGCTCCAGTTTACACGAAAAACAAGTCAGGACAAGTTACTCCTATAGGTGCTTATTTCATTGGTTGTATTCTCAGTACCAATGCAACTCACTGAACAAATGTGCAAGTGATAATCAAGATCTTCAAGTGAATGAAACAGCTAGCTGTCGTATAATGTTTCAGTATATGAGCAGAGTCAAGAGTTGTGTAACACAGTTTGGTGACATGAGCAGAAATTCTTTATAAACCTGCAGGCTAACATTACCTCCCTGTTACTTTTACACAAAAAGGGTTGTTTCTTCAGTATTAATAACTAAGCATCACCTCAAAAATTAATTTAAAACTATGCATACACTTCTGAATAGGAGAGGGTAAAACTATTAATTAAAAGTGGAACAGGTTCTTATTTTAGTGGAAAGTGGAAAAATTATGAGCCTTTGTTAAGGAAGGCCCAGGAGCAAAGCTTTCATTAGCCTACATGCATGGCAAAAGCAATTCATCAACTGTAATTTTGCCTCAATGGGCAAAAAAGAGGGATCAACCTCAGCATGCTATTTATGGAGATTTACGGAAGTCTGGGAAATGCTAATGTGATTAACATTTATCTACAACATGTTTCGAAATGGCCCTCATGTCCATGTTTTGCCTTAAAGATTAAGTTATTGCACTTGCTCTGGAAAAAAAGAAAAAATATAGAGTGATACAGAATCTGCTTTGCAGTGCAAGAGCACACAATGATGATTTTTTTTCTTTTTTCTTTTTTTTGGAGAATTCTCTGTCACATTAGTGGAGGATTTCTTTCCCCCCATTCCCTCCCCTCTCTCTAAATATCTCTCTTTATGTATGTCTGTCCCTAGATGAAGGCGCGGCGAGCAGAGCAGCGCTTTTGTCCTACCGGAGTGTCTCTCTCGAAAATGTGAACTGTTCCACGGATTAGCTGAGCAGAGATTTATTTAATGCATCCTCATAGAGTATTGTTGAAATCTATTTTGGGATACGGAGCTTGCCAAGCTCTAAGCCTGGTAATATATGCCTGCTACAGTTTAAGAGAGAGGGTTCATAGACCCTCTTTATGTTGGGATCATAAGGATCATACAGAGTCATTGAATATGAAAATATTGAGGGCTGGTAGCATATTTATTGTTTTCACACAGGGTCCACAAAAGGCTTGTTTCCATGCCCTCCCTCCCGTCTCTTGTTTGTATGGCCTGTTTAAATATTTGATGTCCTAGAGAATGATTGTGATATTCACCAGATAAGATACTGCACATGCATATGTCATGAGAGGCCCCTATTTAAGATACCGGCTTAAGGTTTCTGAGAGGCCAACAAAGCCATGGATGGAAAAGACTGCAGTGCATTTGCATTTAAGCTGTGGATTTGGGAACAGCCAGAGCAGAATGAATACTAATAATGTATCTAATTTAAAATGCTAAGTATTTACCTCAGAATTTATTCAACCATAAAACCTTACAAATAAAATCAAAAGACACATTCTTATTCAATATCTATAATAGTGTGTTTACAGCAAACTATGGGCTATGTAAATTTATTATGAACTGCAATACAAATTAATTTTTGGTCTTTTCCTTTGCTTAAAATATGAACTGCATCAGACCATTGACCAGTTTTAAGTTGCTAATATCAGCAAAGTTTCAAAAATCAAACCAACAATCCCCAGACTCTGACTACATTTCCCAGCATGCCTCGGGGGGGATAAGGTTTGGACTGCTTCTCCTCACAGTAAACGGGTAGCAATGTAACAGAGACTGACACAAAAGAGGAAAGCCAGGGGGTGTGCAGAAGTGGGGGAGAGAGAGCCGGACAAAAGAGAAGACATGGGCTTTGCACGGAGGACATGATAAAGCCAGGAGCATTATCGTCAGTGTGAAAGACGGGGGCCATACTTCAAACGGGATTTTCTCTCCATGACAGGATACTCCGCTGACGCAGAGCAAATAGCTCTCTGTAGCAGTATATAGCTTCAGGGTTTCTAGGCTTCTTTGTAAATTCAACAAACTACAATGCAATGATAGGATCTCATACAGAAAAAAAAGAATGCTCCGTATAAATATGATAGATGAGAAAATATAATGGCAGTAAGCAGAAACTGAAAATTCAGAGGTCAAGAATTTAAAAAAAAATATTTTATTTTATTTTATTTCATAATAGAGAGAAAGGGGTTCTTGAATAAATAAATTGAACTCACTTGAAAGCAATACTAGCAAGTGATGCATTATTTTAGCTGCTATAGTGGAGGCATTAAGCTCTACAAATATGACTCTTGCAAGGAAGCCACGGGGTTCAATCAATTAGTCTGTGATTATTATTACTTCTGTTGTTATTACTAGTCCCAGCAGCCAGGCTGTTATGGTAACCCTAGACGCGGTCCAAACTACTAATCCTTGCCCTCTCCCTAACCTTAACCTTTACTCTCTTAATCAACATCATATTCTGAGCAAGTGGGCAAAATATTTACATGTTATCTCTCGCAGCATTCAGTGAGAATTTGCTTTCACTCTGGGAATTCTCAGCTGAAGATGTTTGCCTGCTTGCATACATCGCTGTGCATGTTAGTGTGTGTGTGTGTGTGTGTGTATGTGCGTGTGAGTGCATGCATGTACAGTATGTGCAGACATGAGTGTGTGATACATGTGTTATTCTGCTTGGGCTCAGTTGTTGGTTTTTCATCTTTTGTCTGAGTCGAAAGTCACAAGGACATTAGGGTCCCAGTAAATTAGAGGAAGAAAGGCTCCCATTGTAGATGGGCTGTCGTGGGTGGTGTAGTTCTGTCTTTATATAGATCTGTCTCGCACATTATGGTGTTAGTGACAAATAAGAATTCAGGCTTGGCCTTAGAAGTTGTGGTAAAATACAAGATATTTTGGGTTAATAAAGGCAAAAAAAAACAGTAGTAGAGCAACCACAACTAAACAAGTTTATATCCCAGACTGGTGGAAAAGCTTTCCTTTTTATTTTGTTCAATATTCAACCCATCTGTCCTCAATTCTGAAAATGACTATTGAGAAGTTTGATCCAACAGCAAATATAAACCGGACAGCAAGATAAAGGAAAAGCACGAAAACATCGAAGCAAGCAAACATCACAGTGAGACAAAGATATTTCCTATGCAAAGCTCGCACACAATGTCATGTGTGATAGCGACGAATCCCGTCCAAGTCACACGCAGGGGGGTTAGTGGGGAGACAGAAACGAGGTCGGCTGCCTGCATCTTCCAATGATTCCCCCTCTTAGCTTTGATTCTGCTGATCCAGTATCTCGCCATATAGCAAGGGACACAAAGCAGATTTCAGCTTTGGGCTAATCTCATTAAGAAATTCTAACCACCCCTATGAGTAGTGGGGGTAAAAAGCAACTCATTCTGCACTATGCCAGAGCCAAGGCTCAGGGAGGCAGGTGTAATGTTACATAATTAGCCTCTAAACGGTAAAAAGGAGATTATTGCAAATGGCCTACCAGCCAGCGCATGCAGTGGACCTGGTCCCTGAAGACTAGCCAGTCTAGTGAAGCTGAAAACATCCCTGGGGAATAGATGTGTGAAAAAGGAAAAACAGGTTATTTGCAAAAAGTGTGTGGTACAGGTTGGCACAAACCCTCTGTAAATTGTTCCAGCTTGACAAAATAACGTCAGTTTGAATATAAGTAGGGGAATTTAAAACAAAGTGGGCCTGTGTATAGCCAGTTTGGGGCAACAGTCAGTGCAGCAGAAATACAGCGGAAACCTGAATTGACATTTATTTGAACTTTACTTCATCTTTCCTCTCTTTATCTTAATATGTGCAAATGTTACTTTTAAATACATAACAATTGCCTGAAGAGGATTTAGTGAGGCCAGAGTTTGTCCTCCTGCTGAGATGTCCTGTCAACCACCAGCAGGGGCTCTGCAGATGACTGCTGCACAAAAATGGCTAACAGAAGAATTGATGGAGTTTGTCTGATCTAGAAAGCCCACACCTAGTCACTCATAACCTCAAGACTGGATTACCATGTCAGATTGTTGCCATATGTGGCACGGCGCACCACTCTGGCAATGACAGTGATCAACTACTACCGTTCACCACAACCATCTAACAAACCTTACTGTCAGAGTTCAAACACTGCACGGACTTGGATAAAGGATTTGTGCACTATGTCGAAGTACAATACCCCATATTGTCCAGCTAAGATGCTAATTAGAGAAACAGATGATCTGAAAGTCTCTCTTGGCAGAGCCAGTTAGGACAAAGAAAGAATGGCGGCAATCCTTTGTTGCCTCTTCAGACACGCTGAAGCATCGGCTCGTTGTTACATAAAGTTGTATAACAAATGAGCCTGAGCTCTTTGAACTGGCTGACCACACAAGCCTGGAAGAGTCACTAGGAGCCCAACATGTGGCAGCAATAAGATGGCCCCGCCCTCCGCAAGACATGTGGGAGACACTGCATTCCAGTGGAGCTCATTAAAGCTAAAAAACAAATCCAACAAACACTGCCCTAGTCTCAAAGGAGGACCAGCAAGTGATGTTAGCCGTTACTTCTACTTATTATATCTATTTTTTAATAATTTGATTATTTCAATTGTCTTCTCCACACAACACAGAAAATGTAGAAATTCCACAATTCTCATTATCCTTTATTCCATTTGCTCTTCATTTCATAAACTTTATTGAGTCAGTGTGACTGACAGAAGAATTTTCAGACACGTTTTAAAGACAGTGACATTTACCATGGCTTTCATAAAGTGTACAGATGTGGTTAAGTGTTTAAACCTGTCATTGAATTTGGCTTATTTATAATGCTGTTTGTTCCACCAGTCTGCCCAGTTAATCTATGTGTTGTCTGTTTAACTTGGCTATAAACAGACTGTTGCTGACTGTTTGAACTCCTCCTCATACATTCACATGAGCAAAGGGTGTGTTTGTTTTTTTACTGTTATTGTGAAATGTGACATGATATTCAGTTTGTGTACATGACTTCACAACATGAGGCCGTGCATTATGAGGATCCCAGAGTGTATTCACTTAAGATTGATAAAAACTCAATAAAATCAAATGCCCACCAGGGAGGCAGTTTCCTCGCTGTAGCAGACATCTGGCATGATTATTTTCAGCTCTTCAGCTAATCCTCTCTCAATGTAAACTGAAGAAAAATGTGCCAAATGGCTTGAGAGCAAGACTGAATTTTGGACTTGTAGAAGATTTAAATGAGTTTTATAGAAATGTTAGAGGCATTATTGGAAAACACAGTGAGACAATTGTAATTACTTTTCAGCCTGTCACATTTATAATCATTATCCCACTTTTTAGACATGCCAATTTTTGACTCCTGTTAACCATTGCAGCTGTGGAGAAGCCACATAACATACATCAGGTTTTTTTCATGTTTTGATGTGCTTTCATCTGTGTTGCTGGGCGTTAGATGTTTGATATGTAGCGTTGTGACTGGAAACGCTTGAGTCGTGTGCATGCCATTCAGAGGTGGCCCAGTAAGAGCTAATCTACTTGTCAGGGTTGACTGCCAAGCATATCAGCCCACACACTTCACAATATGACTTTATTCATACTGTAGATCTGGGACATTAACTGTCTCTGCCCACCAGAACACAACACTTACGCCCACCGCTCCCAATGAAAGAAACCTACATTATAAGCCTGTGCTAGTGATAAAAGAACTGATCCACATCCTTTACACCTCCCATCCACAACCCCCGTCACCTTAAGACTATAGCCTGAACCCTGTTGAGACATGCTTTGCTCAAATATTTACTTAAACAGCAAAACTTTTGTTTTTTATGCAAAGAATCTACTGCAATCCTGCACATTTTGATATTTCTATTCAGGAGATTGTAGGAAAACTGCCAGTAGAATGTTTGGCCAGTGCTTTACTTGACAACATTTTAGTTCATCTGCAGCAACATTTTAAATAAAAAGGCTTAAGGGGCTGTAATGTTTACAGCAGCTGTATCATTAGGAACTTCTCAGATGGCTACTACCTTACTCAATACAATTGATTCAGTAACATAAATGCTCTGTGATTAAATGAGTCAAACTAAACACGAACTTCATTATGACTCTGCTCTGACAAATGTGGTGAGAGCTTCCAAGCAGATGATCTGTAATCGTCTTAAACAGAAAAACTGCACATTGCTTTGGAACCAGAAGAGGCATTTGATCAAGCTTATGGCACATTGTACCATAATAAAAGTGGATCACATGATTTATTGAGGTTGAATAATGGTGCCTCATGGGCATTTCATAAATCTCTAATGGGGCAGTGACCTCAGTCGCCAACACTTCATAAATCTATATCAACAAAATTGAACTTCAAAACACACATAATATAGCAAATATGTCTAATATGTTTGCTTCAATTAAAGAAATTGAGTGCAGGTCAAATGGGCAAGGTTCACATATACATTAGGAGTAAACCGTTGAGCAATTATTTAGAAAGTAATAACTCCTTGATAAAGAAGAAAGGACACACAGACATCTGCAGTCGATTAAAGCCTCACAAATTTACAATGAGAAGAAAGAGAGATGTCAAGTTTTCACACAAATTTAATACAGGGTCTTCCTGACCTAGCTATTATGAGAAGGACTCCTTTGCATTACATATTGTGATGATAATTTTAGCTTTAAAATGTAATGCAGGGAAGCTGTCACAGAAAAGGCCTTTGCCAGATGGATAGAAGAGAGATTACTCTGGACTGTATTATAGTGGGATAAAATGAAAATAAAAAACGTATCAAAGTTCACAATAGCAAAGCTATTAAAATAAACCAATAAATAAATGTGAGTCCAAATTTGTAAGCCTCAGGGCATAGAGAGGATCTTGCTGCCAAGTGGCAATCTCAATCTCAGTTTGGAGTACACCACAAGGGGCAGTGTGCAGTACATTACAAACAAGGGTTGCAATGCTGTCACACATTTGTTTCACTGCAGGGGTGGGCTCACACAAGGCACTTAGGGTTATCAAGTGTTTATGATTCCATTTTTCCGCAAATACACATTATAAGAAAATACAGGAACAAGTTAAACAAATAAAACCACTATAACAAAAATGTGCGTATATCATTTAACACTGTTACAGTTAAATATAACAGATCCTACATGTGACGGAGACATGTCTCTACTTCCGTGTCTCAGATAAGTACAGCAGGGTAATTCATGTGTAGCTCAGGAAACATCTGACCTAAATTGCTGTTGATCTTTAGCCTGCACTGTTAATATGATGTTCCCAGGGCAATATACTGTACTAATATTAACAAGAAACCTGAGCAATAGTCCATTAATTCCAAAATGGCATTTTCAATATGCCATTAAAATGGGCTGAGAGGAATGCTGAATATTTTATATGACCAATTAATAACTTCTTAGTGGATGGATTTTATTTGAATTAACAGACTGGCTCTCTCTCCTTTTTAATTTCCCAGATTAGATTGTTTCAAAAAAAAAAAAAGGAAATAAGTTTTCCCAGGTACAGTACTGACAATAAGCGTGTGTGTGTGCACGTGCATGTGTACGTTCAAGGTGTGTGCATATAAATTTTTGCTTTGCATTTCATATTTTTAATACAAAAACTATTTATTTTGGTATTTGAAATGAGCACATTTGTTTAAAGATAGAGTATATTCAACAATTATAGGATTAATTGGTATTTTGTAAGCATAAGCGAGAAGGAGACATAAGATGTGATACTGAATGCAAAAAACTTTAAATGCATTTTTATAAATTTTGTTTAAAAAAATTTATATAAACACTTGCATGATTTTTGATTTTGTTCTTTAGATCACATTATTTATGCTTTCATTCATTATTTCTTATTCTGACCATACTAAAAATATTACATTTCCACACAAAAATGTCTAAAAACGATCATAGCTTTCATATATTTTGTTGAGTCGTGCTTTAATATTATTCCAAATGTTTCCCACTATGCTCAAACCCAGATACATCTTTCATTTTAACAATAGTGTGGTTCTTTTTGTTGCTTGTTGCTTACCTTCTGGGGTCGCACCAGTCACAGAGAGAGTGAGGAAGTCAGACATGACTAAAAGTAAAATGTATAAAACATTAATCCATCACCTTGTCTGTGTACATTTATGCATCAGTCAGACGGATAATGATCTGCAATTGTTTCTGTTTAACAATGAAATAAAAAAAACCTGATCTCACATTACTTCACAATATCATAAATCCCATCTTTTTTTCTTTTCATTGTTTTAAGTGTAAGACATCTAGTAGCAGAAATTACATACTATCTGTTTAATTGTAAAATAGAGACATACTTTCAAATAACATGCATATAGCTGTACAATAAAGTACGCTGTACTGTACTAATTATAAAAAGTAGGCTGGTGCATGGCTTGAACATTTACTGGTTTATTATGTGTAAGTATACCTGTATATAAAACAGGTTGTGGAGTTAGTTTTTCATTATGTTTACAGTAAGAAAACACCACCAGCTGACCAACTGAGGGAGCTGCTGACAACAGGATGAGGTAAAAGGGTGTGCAACTTGAGAGCACAACCTGAATCACTTTTTAATCTATGTACTAAATTGATGGTGATGAAAATAAGACTCAGAGACACAAAAAACACTTGTTTGCAGATTATTATTTTCAATGGAGGATTGTCAGGGTGCTCTTTGTCACAGGTCTCACATTGTATCCTGGCCCTAAACTGAGACTAATGCTCAAAAGAACCTAAAACCACACTGGGCTGAGGAGCATAAACGGCACAAAGAAAGAAACAAAGTTTACTTCACAAGGAATGTTTCTATACTGCAGATATTTAGTGTTAAACAAGTAAACAAGTGAGCTAACTCAATGGGGGGGGGATCATGGCTACTGCAACACAGTTTGTGTTCCTCTACAATGTCACATTTAGGCTCTAATATTCTCTGGGAGAATGAATATATTTGTTGACTAACAGCATGGATAAAACTCTTAAATATTCAGAATTTTTAATCTGGTTTAACATTTCCACCCGTTTTATGCAAATTACAGTCTATTAGCATAATCTCATTTGAGAATACATCCTTTTAAAGTAAAAGATTATAACCTATTTTTTTAAACACATATAAATCAACTGTTATATTGAAATGGTAATGTTTTAAAGTCTGTGTGCTCTGCAGAAAAAAAAAACTGCATTAACATATATACTTTTTTTTGCATTAGTGGCTCAACTCTACATGAAAAGATACAAAACAAAGCTAAAATCTGCATGGGGGAAAACATCCAACAGCTTAAACGTCTTGGCAAACATGAAACATCCATTTAAAGAGCTACAATAAACAACTGCAAATCTTCTTTTTGTGTTTTTTTTTTTACCTAACATATATTTAAGTACACACCTAATTTCTACCCTGTTTCTTATACTTTTTCTGATACCATTACTGTTAACAAGATTATATCAATATTCCTGAAGAGGAGTGGAGTGGAGAGGAGAGAAAAGGAAAAGAAAGGAGAGGAAAAGGTGGGACATTACTTCTAGGCATTTAAGTAGAAACAGGGCCTGTAAAAGCTTCAGCGAGATATTTAGGTGGATAAAGATGTAAAAAAGGGCCATTATGCTGCTGAGTTGGGGGGACTCTATCTCTCCCCATTCCCTCCTCCTTCCCTCTTTACGTCTGCCTTGAACTTGTAAGGAGTTCAGCAGGTCTGAGCCTGCAGTCCAGACAGGCCTCTGGAATGCAAGTGCGGCCACTCAAGCCCATCTGACCTGCCACCATACCAGCTCCATTTCACTAGGCTAACTTACCTATTCACTTACAATGGGACTTCAACTTTATCTCCCCGTGTAACACAACATTAACTGCCAAAGAGCTGGAAATGCATTATCAGCCCGCCCCAAAGCTTGGATTGCTTCCCTCATAAATAAGATCATTATACGAGTGGTAATCCCATTAAATAGATCATTTTGCAAATATCTAAATCCAATTAATAAAGTGTTTTCAGAGGGGGTGCAGCAAACACTGCCTTTTAGAGAGCTGACATGCTGTGACTCTAGTTCTTTGTTCTTCACTCCCTTAGTAGCAAGGGTGATATTAATAAATACAACCCCGAGCCTGAATCACTCTAAAGAGAACTGATATTCAGTTTTTTGCCTCTTCTGGTAGAACAGAAATTAAATGAAAATCTAATTTTAATATGGATTTTCAGAATTCTACCACAAAATAACTTCTTTCCTAACCTTTTGCTCTAGCATGTATTGAACTTGCTTGCATAATGTGCTTATAGGATGTCCTTATGCTGTAATCCCATATAAATCCCTAGCTGGAGTAGGCCACATGAGCTAAACACTTTTAAATGATTGCCAGCTGGTTTAAAATATTAGCCATTTATTGAATTATTCCAAACTAGTTTTCTAAACCATTACCATAACTCATGAGTAAAGGTGCCCTCCAAGTGACCTTTAATGAACATGTCTTCTTGCATTCTTCATCTCACCATCTATGAATTACTGGCAAGAATATTAGAAATACAGTAATTACTAATTAATTGCCCTTGCATAAACTAACCATCTATGAGCAAAGCGGCATTTTGTTTTTTTAAGTAGATGCCCCTCAAGTGCTTTTGTTTGTTCCACTGAACTAATAAAGTGTAAAATGCGATAAAGGATGGATCCTAAGCTTTGATTGTGCCTGAAGTGGTTGTTTTACCTTTGTGTAAAGTGCATCTAGGATTGTAAGAATGTTTTGGTATCTTTGCATGGTTTTTAATTGCCTGCTGATGCAGTAAGTAAAACACTGCTGTGGTTAAATGAATTAGAAAACAGTGCCCCTGGGTGATGTTAACACGTTGCACTTTCGCATCCAAAGCGTATGTGAGGCAGCTGCCAGTGAATGATCTATGTGTCATTTATAAGGTTGTTTATGGTACAAAGTGAAGGGAGACCACAGTTGTAATTATGGTTTTAAATGGTTTTTTTTCAATAGCTAGACAATTCCTTCATCTTGCGAATTCATTACACTAACTCTGAGATGATTTAAGTCAACCTGACAGCAGATTTTTCTGTACATGTGAATTTATTGAAATAAAAAACCTTTCTAGAGTTCTTGGAAGCGCCATGTGTTAAGAGTAGGGGGGAGCATCCGACCACAACTCAGCATCCTAATGACAGCATCATTAGGCAGGAGGCATCATAGCAGTAATTATTCTCTTCGTCTGAGGAAAAGTCGACAAAGAGGGGCTGGTGAAAAACAAAGGCAGAGGTTGAGACTAGTATCCCCTTCTTTCACTCTGCTTTTGCCTGTCTAATCTGTCTTTTTCTAATGAAGAGAAGGAAAGCGAGAACAGTGGAAAGAAAGAGATGTCAAGACTGAGGTTGGCCGCCCCCCTTGCAGGGTCAACCTCGAGGGGTTAATACCTGGTGTCCGACACTGAACATAAACTCCGCTGAGCTCATCACACTAATTAAACAGACACACATCCTCTCTGAGCTCCGATGGCCAATCGCTGCCAGCTAAAAAAGCAGTCCATTCATAGAGGTTGGCAGGGTGTGCTTGTGGGGTGGGCTAGGGAAATGCTACCTGCCGTTCCTCGGTTTGATTAATGTGAAGAACAATGGCGCTCTTGTGGCTCACCAGCCTCACTCCACTTGGTTCGGGTTCACCGCTCGAGGAGAGGGGACTGCATGTTCCAAATTCGTACCCCCAGACGAACCACCACCTAGTCTAACAACTTCTCGATGACTGCTGTCTCCTCAACACGCATCTCCCTCATCCTTAGGGGATCATGTCAAATATGTCTGTGCACAAGCACCATTTCTCAGAATATCTGAAAATATATCTTTAATGACCTAAGAACAATATTTGATTTGTTATTTTGGTAATATAGTCGAATATGTTTTTTTCAAGAGATCATGTCAAAGAAAGCTACTTGGAATTTCTACAGATGGATTGTCCTTTGCTCCCGCACACTACTTTTGTCATTTTTGTCCTTGTCACAAAGAAACCACTTATTTTAAGGTAAAAACAAATAACTTTCTTTAGTGCAACAAGCTTTTTCTGGGCAAAAACCAAGATCATACTGTAGCTGATTTATGACTGTGTAAAAACAGCTGTGTAAAAACAGCTGTGTAACTGAGCAACAACACAGACATTTATTTGTATGAAAATGTCATAGATTATTACTTTCATGTCTCATTGTCATTGTTCCTTTCACAGACTTAACATTTACCAACCTTTAATCAAATGCATCACTAGAATATTATGCGAAATCCATCATGTCTTAAACTATTGTCTTGTGTATTCCTGATCTAAGCTTTATCAAATGTAACCAACAATATTTCTTTCTTATTGTTGGCATGAAGAGAAACAGACTGCCAGCAATTAAGCTGCATTTAAGGGATAAAGACATCAACGTCATCTCTCTCAGGGAGTGACAGCATAATGTTATGTGTGTCAAAACTTGGGGGACATAATTAATTGCAGGACTCCCTGAACTCACAAAGACTTGTAGAGCTTTACCGATACTTTGCCAATAGTCTGCTACAGCTATATCAAAACAAGGAGACAAATTGAGCCACCTGCACGCCTCTAAAGCTTGACAACTCATCTCACTTGCAAATTGCAGACATGTTATCCCCCCTACAAAGAACTCCGCAGAGGCTAGCAAGCTTCTCACCAGCCAAGGCTTGATGGGTCTTCATGCAGCTACGTGACACTTTAAAAACAGTGGAGACATTTCATAATATTGGAGGCTGGAAAAAGAACATGCAAACTCCTAATGATAACAGTCCATATGGCCAAGAGCACGGAGTTAGTTGCACACTCTGAGATGTTTGGAGAGGTGCTTCACAGTTATTTGCAGTGAAATAACTGAAGTCAGACGTGTTGGTTTTTTGTAACATAAGGTTTGTATAGGATTTGATTTTTTGACAAGCACATGCATAATATTTAGTCTGAGAAATTTTACTATCGTGTTAAAAGGCTGCACAAGAGAGGATTTCTGGTGTAAAAGTAGAGCAACTTAAAATTGACTGAGACGCTTAGAAACATTTGTCATCAACATTTAGATACAAAAATTCACTTAACTGTATATCTTTCACACATTTCCAGTGTGTAGAATTATATTGAATATAGCAGTGAAGTTGCAGATGGTATCTGACTGAACATCCTTCTGCTCATTCTTCCCTTTCAAGCATGTACATGAAACTAGCAATAAAATGTAAAAGGCCTCTTCCAGAGCTAATGCTTGTTTTGTCCATTATGGGCTTCTACAAAAAATGTCAGTGCAAGATGGCTGAGTTTAAGGAAGAGGACGTGCCCCTCTATATATACGTATATATAAGTCTTATTCTAATGTAATAAAAACACAATTCTTATTTTCAGCTTATCATACACTGCTAAAAACATACACTCTACAGTAAGAGCCCCCCAATCCTACACACTGAACCTTTAAGGACAGTAAAATATCATATGCCAATCAATAATAATGAATAGGTACAACAAATAATTGGAAATACATGTTAATAAAAGTCAAGTTGTTGGCTGTAGGTTTAAAGTAAATGCTACATTCACAGAGCAAATGGTTATTACCAAGAATTTTGCTGGTGAGACTGTACATGAATTACATACTGTTAATCACAAAAAAAGAGAGAAAAAAATGAGAGAGGGAATGAGGCAAGAGAACGCTATTTCAATTCCGTTCATTAAAACTTCTTACTTTGTATTTTATGGTATTGTAATCCTCTCTATGAGCAATTTTGTAATAGCATAAACCATTATTTATCTCAGATTAATTAGATTAAAGACCTTTTAAATCTCATCTGGTGCAGAACGCCCATGGAGCTTCTCTTTTCACGAAAAGAAACACCAATAGATCTTTTCTGCCCATCACTTTTTGTAGATTAGAGGATTGTTATTAATTGGTCAATTGGCTAATTGTTCTTTTTCTTAATTAGTTACCGCAGAGGAATAGCAGGCTTTGTTCAATGACCCCCATTTACAGTAATGTGCTTGTCACATTAGTTAGAATTCACACACACGCAAGCCAAATATGAATTATTGGGTGAAACTGTATTGTGTGGTTGGAGAATCAGAAATTAAATGACCTAAAATTATAGAACATGCCATCAACCCATTGCACAAACTTATCACTTATTGGCTACTGCAAAATAAGGTTAGCAAACCATGTACTTGACCAGAAGGAAGAGAACAAAGTGTGGAAACTAAAGAGGTGCTGACTTTCTTAGTGATGGTGAAGCTAATTGAGGTGCAACAGAGAGATTTGATCATTTGGAAACAGTCCTACTAAATTAGTTGCATACTACATGTCTGAAATGAACAACAAAGATACAAAGGACAAAAATCTTGACATCCTCAGCAAAAGCAGTGCACAAAGACTAGCTGTTTGTTTCACACAACAGTGTCAGTAATAATCAAAATATATATATTACACATTTTAAAGACCCTCTCGGATCTGTTGGGTCTTTAATAAGGGTTTCTGGCATGATTTACGTCCAATGTCCTTTCAGAAACCTTAATATTCTCATCAATCCAGCAAATCTGAGGCATTTCCTTTACCCACAAACTCCAAATGGTCAGCCAGTGGTTTGACTGGTAACCAAAATCGAATGACTTCTAAGTAGCTACTAAAGAGATCATTGCCATAAGAAATTTATAGGAGACCTGCAATGGCATCTGACAGCATTTCTCAAATGCGGTGAAATGGGGAAAAGTTTAATAAAGTGTGCCTTGACCACTGGCCTCAATTTCTCATCCTTTTAGATGAATGTGGGCAGGGAAAGAGTCAAACACAACCTCTGTCTAACTGCCTGTGTGTGGCATGTTAACCAGGTCAAAGTAAAATTCTCTGCAAACTTGTCTGATAACAGTCATATTAGGTAATGACATAAAAATGATTAAAAGTACTTTGGGGAAAATAAAGCAAAATACTTGACATATTCAGATGGAAAGTGACACATACAGTCTAGAACGGCATTTCCCAAACTTAGGGTCCAAAAATGGGTCACAGACTCAGGTTTGGCAGAGTGAAATGCATAACAAAGATATGATGTGTGAATTTATTTTCTTGACTAAATTAGACGTCTATTCTTTTTTGCTATGATGGTCTGTGAATTAGAAAGTTGATTATGAGGCGGTGAAAAACTCCATATATTATACTTGGCAAATTTTACTATTTCTGTAAAGTGGTATACATAAATAAATAAATTCATACATATTGCGCACATTTTAAATGAATGATTTGTTGTGTTCTTCATCCTTTATTCCTGGATGTCTGGGTCCATAGAAGAAATCAAACTCTTTATAGGGCATCAAGCTGAAAAAGTTTGTTAATCTCTGAATAAGAAGGATCCCAAGTCTGAGATCACTGAGAGACTAGGCTGAGGATGCTTTAACATGTCAGTGTTTATGGCTATTAATAATAATCATAATTTGTATTTTTATGGCTACATTAAAAGGCTCCCTTGTCGTCAGCTAAAAAGACAACAACCATAATGGTTATCTAACAAGGGGAAAAATATATTTGCCTCGGTTACCATTTTAAGTAGAAAATACAATCATTAAACTAAATCACAAAATGGTCCGTAAACTAAGAGTTTTTCAAAACATTTTCTAGCTGAGATGCTGAAGATTTGCCTTTGACTCAATCATGGCAAATTTATAATAATTTAAAGAAGTGAAAAGTAAAAAAGCAAAGTTCCTCCTAAAGCCATGAGTTTGAAGAATATTTAAGTGTTCTTGCTCTTCACACTGTTGACTTGTTAGAATAACAGACTTTAGTGTGTTTTTTCTAAGATTTATTCGATTTTCTGGTACTGATGTTAAAATTTTGCAAATAGCCATCTAAGTACAATTTACCAATGTACAGAGCTGCTTTGTTCAGCTCATTTAAACAAAGCTCTCCCTATGGGTACTCTTGGTTTTTAGTTTTAAATGTAATATATTTTAATTACTTGTTTAATATGAAAATATTGAGACATGTAACCAATGACATCCAACTTGACTGAAGGTAATGGCAGGCAAAACTTATGATAATTCTCTGAAATGTCTAAGTCAGCCCAAAAACAACAAGCAGGCTGAATTCTGATTCACTTTGGTAACAGGTTAATTCTTTGAGATGTCAGTGATGTCACTTTGACCTGGCTGTGCCTGCTACTGTAAACCGTCCGTTGCTGTCATCTGTAAGATGACCAGCTCAACAAGGAGCTCTGTATGAGAGACCATGAAGCCAGACACTCAAAGACATTGGCAGACTTCACTCAGCTCAGCCCAAATATACAACATGCTCCCCTCAAACCTGGGCTTGTTTAGCTGCTGGCACCCAGAGGCATCAGTCAGATGTATGCCAGCTGAGCTGAAATGTGTCCACAGAGTACACACTGCAGCATCACTACCAGCACCCATGCCCTCACCTTGTCTACCTTGGCACTTTTTGAGTTTGATGGGAAAAAAATGGCCCATTGCAAACGACAAGTCAAGTGCCAGACAGCATATTTATACATCTTAATTAGCAATAATGAAGCCCCGTACCTGCCAGCGATCTGATGCCAGTGGTTATCGTGTCGTGTTGACTAGACCTTATGTCTGTTGTTTGCCTTCTACTTACATGAGAATTGCACAAATAAAATATGTGAAATTGTGTTATTTTTTTTTTTAAAACCAAACATTACATCTAATAAAAAACATGTAATGATGATGGATCATCAAATGCAGGTATTACTAGAGGATGACAATGTTCAATCTGAATGAGCCTGTTACATCACTTAATGATAACTAGGCTTGTATACAGAAAGGAACCTGTAGGCTGTATCTTGCCTCAGAGTTACAGTAGATTATAAATGAGCAGTGGATAATTCTAGTTGTTCTTACAGTTTGTCATGTCATAGATCATCCATATCACAGGACCTGTCAGGACATAGAGAACACTTCAGCGCATTCTAACGATGTTTTGTTTAAAGTCCTTGTGATCTGAGGCCGTTTGGATGCCAAACATGTTTAGATCTGTTGTTAGCGATAAGTTTGGGCTCTATACAGGGATACATTCTTTATGAAGGTAATGGAAACAAGTTGCATGGATTTTTTACCGTGAAATAGGCTACAGCCCTCCTCCTGACGTCTGGATTTATGGCCTGGTAATTCCCCTCTGGAGTAATTTGGCTGGTACATCTGCAGCTTAGCAGCATTCCAGCAGAGCTCTCCTGTGCAGTGAAGTCAGGAGATGACTGATTGATTGATTGTATTACTCTAGTTTTAGCATGGCTTTACAGAGCTATTGCAGCGAAGTTCTAATGTGATCTATCCACTGCAAAATACAAATGTGCTTGACGTAAGCTGTGAGCAGCGTGCCTGCTGCTGGGTTATCCTGCTGTGATGATCACAAATCACAGTTAAAAAGTGAACTTAGCACAATACAATAACCTGCAGCAATAACAATACATTCACTGGCTAATGGTTTTCAGATTTGGAGAAATTTAAGCTCATTCCACACAGAAAAACATTTAGGGCACATAGTTCAGTCCTAAACCATTAATGTAGACACAGTGACTGACTATCACACAGCTTCAGTTGTGCAGTGGCAATATTTTGCTTGCTTATGAATGTGTCTCATTCTTATATCTACTGTTGATAATACTAAAACAAAATACAATGCTCTCTGCATTTACACTAAAGTCCTTTTACAACTTTTTTTGTGGTGCCAATTACAGGCTAAAAATGACCAAATGCAAACTTATGGTCTGCTGACAGCTCGTGTTTCCTAGCTTTTAAGTGATGAGTCCCAGGCACGTGCTGCTCAGACAGTGATAATGAGACCATTAGCTCACCAACTTGCTGAAGAGTTGCTGTGATGCTTCGAGCACGACCTGTTCCCCTGCAAACGGCACAAAATATACACCAAGTGAGATGTGACTTGAGCAGAAGACAAATTACTGGATACATATCCATTGGTTAAACTTAAAGGCAAAAATCTAGTATACTAAAAGTGATGAGGCTATTACAGGTCAATGTCAAGTTACTACAAAATAGTGAGAAAACACGAGACATTTCACATGTCACCACGTTTATGTAAGCTGTTCACTGATATTATAATATAAGTTTTTGCGATAAATACATTTAAAATGCATCCAACTTGCTGGTAAGTCAGCTAACTATTGTCTAGCTAGTTAACCTAATGTTAGCTGGCCACTAAACCAACTTATCCTACTACAAAAACTAAAAAAAAAGAAAAAAAAATATTTGTCCATTTACCGCTGTTCGTTCTCACTTAAATTTATCTTATGACCTCCATCCAGCAAAACAAGAAGCGCCATCAAAACCTCTTACGTAACTACCCTTAGTGAATTTCGGTTAGTTATTAGTTATTTAACCAAACTTGCTAATTAATTTTAATCAGTCGAGATAACCACAGCTACGCTAACGTTAGCTAAGCCAAAAACGTTAACAGGCTAGCCTAGCTAGACGACAGCTCACCAGCTAGCTACCAACGTCAGAGCAAAGTTAGCTTTAAATTACTGCGAGATATTCTACTGTAGTTTTTGCAATACCATTTTAGCGACGTTATCAGCTTCATAGTTTCTTGGAGTTTTTTGCTTTTAATGTACATTACCAACAGTAAAATTTAAGTAGGTGAAGCCACTACAAATGGCCTTTCTTGTTAAATCACCAAAACGGGTAACTCCAACAATTACAAACTCAAATAAGGTTAAGGTTACTCAAAGAGAACACTAAGTTAAACCTCAATCCTGTGACCATTTTTTTAACCTACTGTATATCATCTTACACTATAAAAATTTCAGATATTATATACATGTAAAAGAAAATAATCATGCAATATAATAGGAAATTATATAACTATATAATATGATAATCTTTTTTATTCTGTCCAATGACAAACTAAAATTTAGATATGGGAGAATAAATATTGAAAGACATCAAGCAAAATGTATTCAACATATTTGCTTAAACAGGGCTGTTCTAGATTGAAAGACAGCTTTTTCATGGCACTAGGAGATGCTTTCGCCCAAACTATACTGAACCTTTCATTTTTATTTTGCTCTATTTTTTTAAGACCTCTTTATCGAATTTTTTAGAAAATGACGAGCTGGTATGACTGCTGACCTTGCTTACCTTATAATCTGAAAGTTTAAAAGAAACCTTAACTGTTCATAAAGGCAAATAATTAAGAAATTTCATTAGTACTGTTAGTCACAATGGGATTAGTTCACATCAGTGTTCTTAAATGGATAATGCATTGCAGTAATAATTAAAAAATATATCAATGCATGGGGTGAAATGTATGTGCATTTTTGATTGTGAGTCCATTTTGCAGCTACATGAGTTCTGGCCTGTATCCTTCATCCTTATTTGCTGTTGTGTCGACAGATTGCCTCTTTCCTCTGGCTGTCATCTGGCTTTGTTCACCTGATACCAGACGCGTGGCAGCTATCAGAGGAAGACAATACCATCAATACAATGCACAATGCAGGGATCTGCTGCACGTTTGACACCTGATTTATCTCAAGCACCTATTGAGATTAGTTAACTATCAAACAGAGTCCTGTGTCGGAGAACTGGGTGGGGTCTTATACTCTAGAGAGTTGAAGGGGTTAACCTTGACATCTGGCCCTCGAACATCCAACAAGTTCAGACCAGCTGCCCAAATAGGTCTGGTTTTTCCCCTAAAAACACCTCATCCATCTGCTGAATTTCTACTCATATGAGTTTCTGCATGATTGCCTGAGGCACCTCTATTCACAGACGCGTGCGGCGTGACACTGATCCTCGCTGTGACGCCCATCCATATTTAAAGGGGAGTGCAGGTGACCTGTGGGTGGCCATTTCTGGCACATTTGGTCTCTTCAGCACCCATAGAATCTTACATAACATGTTTGTTGGATATTTCCTCAAATTACAGCAATATGATATAATGCATAATGAACTAATGGGCTAATCTAGGAGGCACTCAGATGACACGTGCCACCGCCATACTAAAGCTGGGATCTGTGAAATCCAATCTGTTGATGAATGTGTAAGGATGACAATGAGTATGCCAATTAGCTTATGAATACAACAGGTGACACCTACATAAAGCCCAATTACACACTTATTTGTGATTCGTGACACCTAAGGCAGACTATAAGTTAACAGGGGGATAAAAAATTAATCATGATGCATGCTGTCTATTCTTTTGCAAGAAAGTGATCATGAAATTAACTTTATGAGTATGGCTGCATATAAATGTTACTGAGGCTTAAATTTAACACTGCATAAAGCAATGTTTAAACTAATCATTCAGTCAGCATGGGTAGTCATGTAACTTTATCTGTCACCAGCATTTGAAGATTGTTAAATTAGAGGAGTTATGTTGTATGTAGAATAGTATTTTTCTGGTGTCTGTAGTTACCACTGCAATGCATTTCATCACTGTTAGATACAATGTGATGCTGTGATGCGCCGTGTCAGCTCCAGCAGGATTGAGGTGCATCTCTTCAGGGACTCTATTGAGGTGACAGGGGGAAGTCATGTTTTAACCTGCTATATGGCAGGGTGAAGAGGAAGAAAACGGACCAACAAAAGCAGTAGCGGGTAAACACCACAAGTGTTTCTTGTCCCAAAAGATTTCACACAGTCTTGTTGCACACATAAGCAAATTAGAGTGGAGTTTTAACAAGCAATCTTGCTACTCAGTTGTCAAACGATGCCACTTCTCTCTTTTGCCAGGAAGGCATGGGAATTTCTCCAGAACAAAAGGAAGAGCTGCTTTGAGCAAGGAGAAAACAAAAAGCTCGTCACAAATCAGCACAATTAAAAACACTAATCATGGTTTAACTGCCAGTGAGATAGGAGTTAATTGAGAGTCGCTTTTAATTTACCCATGAGAATGGTAGGACAGGTGTTAAATGAAAGGAACAGCTGAATAGCAATCCACTTTTCAGTAGATTTGCATCAGGTTTACACTGCACTGTTGGATTAACCAGATCTGCTGCAAAATGTAAGGACACATAGAACAATATTCAAGTTTTATTTGCAGTTAAAATGTTTTTGATTTTTAAAAGGCTTTTGATCTTTTACCCTTAAAAACACACACACACACAAAACACCAGTTGATTCAGAGTGAGTTTATTGAAAAGAACAATACAATCTTGCTTGCGCCTTTCTAACTACCTCCAGCAGAACATTGGGATTTTATTATAATGATGGTAATGATAATAGTTAATGTTTCAAACTGTAGCACATGGAGAAAGGAAATATCAAGAAATGCATCTCCAGATTGAAATTAGTGTTTGTGTTGGCACATTACATGAAGTCACCGTTAACAGCATTTCACTGTTTTTTATAATACACATTTTCTAGACCCCAGAGTGTCTCCAGAACCACACTAATAATAAAAACATACATTCTTGTGCCCATACATCCATGTATAAAGTGTTGCATATTGGATATAATGTGAAAATATGAAACTAAAAAACCCTCATATGCCTCCTCCTGTGAAAGGACATTTTTTAACCGACTTAAAATCAGTACCATTCTGAGTTAAATACATCACAATAAGGTTTTATGATGAGGGTTGCTGAAAATGAACCCAATCTGGAATTAATAGTTTCTGGATAAGGAAACACCATATAGTTTGGCAGTAATATTAAGTGTTACATAATCAAAACGTGACTGACATGCAGAATGACTTAAACCCAAAAACATCAATTTACCTTATCTTGTCACATTACAAGGCATGTGCCTATAAATGAGCAGCAAGACCCAGCACACATCAACTACCTCAAGGCGTAGACAACATGCTAGCATCAAAATGTCATTTTAGGTCTCCACCATGTTGGGGCAGTAAACTCAGCTCATATTATGTTTAATTGCATTGGCCTCTGAACACCAGCCTCCATACAATTCTGAAAACTCAATGAAGCTTTGCTAACTGGCGAGATCTTTCATAAACAGTCATCATTTCCTTCAAAACTGTGTGCCACATTACAAGCACCGTCAGGGGATTTAGCGGGAGCTTAAGTCTTAGTGTCTGGCAGCTGTATGTGGCCTATGGCAAGCAGCATCATATTATCAGTAGAAGACTTAAAAGACTGCCAGAGGAGGATTGTGAGATCCGACTCAAGCTTTGTGTCATCTTCATCAAAAGGTTCAATGCATGCTTCGTCAAAATGAAAAACAAAAAAACCCATGTTTGCACTATTTTTCGGAGAGAACCGGACATTCACCTACAACACACTTTAATACGTGCAAGATGATCCATATAGACCTCAATTATGACAAAGGCCATGGCCAAATTTTACAGGAAATTTTGCCTCCAAGCATTTTGAGCGCTTTGCATATTCAAACACTGGCAATAATTGGATGACAAATATTATGCAAAGTGGTAAGGAAAAAGTATAATAATGATGCAGGGCTTTTTGCAATGTACCTCTTTACACTGTTGTGCTAGAATATGATTTGAAAATGCTTTTCATTTAGATTTGTGTTTTAGTCTGACATCTAGCAAAGCACCAAATTATATTAAAGCATTAGGCAAATGCAGCAATCAAGCTAAAAGGAAAAATGACAGGCAAAATTAATTAATTTGAACTACTCACCCCTCATTTTTCATCTGAACTAAATAACCCCAGGGTCCAAATAAATTCAACATCATTTTAAGACCTTATCTTTTGTTCATTCATCATTCAAGCAGAACTATAGGGCCTTAGGGCACGTTGTAGAACTAAGTGTAAATCAACTTTTCCATACTCTGTACGAGTACTATTCTGCGATGCACAAAATAACCTGCAGTGACATACCACTTGCAGAAATCTACACATTTGCTTTGCCATCATGGAGAAATTGCATAAACCATTAAGATGCTTTAGAAAAAAAATCAATTTAAAAGAGCATCACATTTAAATTGCAGTCTGCCAATGTAGTTCAGCTCAAATGAAAGATAAGTGGTGGTTATTTTGCCCTAGTCTCACACTTAAATTCCTGCTTTTGAAATTCCTTTTAATTTGATTTGAACTTTGACTGAACCCACACAGAATAAGCCCCCCAGGAAGCACACTTTCAAACATTTACAGCACAACAAAATGTGCAAAAAGTCAGAAATATTACAAAGTGACTATACAATATGTACAAAGGAAGTATTAAGAGTTTTGTGAAGTTCATTGACAACTGGCTAAATACCTATACAGACTGGCTGAAGCTGTTGGTGAAGCCAGTAAGATGAGGAGACAGAGAGTTTTATACTTAAGCACAAGAAGGAAGGCAATCAGTGAGAAACTTTTCCTAATGGAAAACAGACTCTGATACTGATTCAAACATTTTAGTCTTTACAAAATTTATGCAAATCAGATGACCTTTTTCCAATACAAAGGACTTTGCCAAACATCTGTGTTACATCATCGCACATCCATAATGAAATGTCTGAGTTTGGTCAGACTTAGAGAAAGAAGGAACCATATGAAATGATCTCTTTGGATACACTCAAAAAACTTTAAAGGCAAGCAAGGTTCAATGGCCTTGTTAGTGTACTGTATATTATTATACAATTCAGAATGATGTATTTCAAAGCCAACCAGAATACATTCAATAACAAGAGATTTTGGCTTCAAGTCCAAAAAGAGATCACGTACCTTCAAATGAATACCTACTTTCACAGCAGCAGAAATAATCAGCAAATGACAAAATGTGTTTCTGAGTGGTGCAACATTCATGAAAAACCAAAACTAAGTGTTTTTGACCGTTGACATTCCTTAGATACAGTGTAGCACTTTGTCTCAGTTGTGATTTGGTATAATACAGTGTAAAGGTCACTACAAAAGAAGATAAAATACCAGTAATAATACCAGCAAATGGACAAAGAGGGTATTTGTCAGATAAAGAGGTTTGATATATCTTAAAAATGGTGTGCAGCCTTAAAGTAAACTATGATAATACAAGGCATGTTTAACACTGAACATGAAGCCCCTCTTCATTATTTAGAAATAAACTTTTAAATATGTAAACCTACTCATTAATAAGTGATTATACTACTGTTAGACATCTAGCACAAGCACAGGTGTAAGTGATTAAAAACTTGGCCTCTTCTGAGACTAAAACTTTAAGTAATTTAATTTTAGTACCAGCAGTGCAACCTCACAGCTGCACTTTGCTCTCTGAGCATTTGTTCAGTAAAAAATGATAAATTAAACAGAATTAAAGAGCTCTGTTACACAATTAAAACAACATATGTTGTTATGACACAAACTACACAGAGCGTACTGACATATGAGATGACATAAAACTGTGAAATGAGGACAGTTAGCATCTGACACAGGCAGTCAAACAGGTGTTTGTGACCTGAAAGACACCCATTGGTTGTTTATGATGAACAAACAAGAATTATGTCTCATTAGTACTCAGGACACTGCTATGATACACTTGAATCTTATATGAATGGTAGAATTTGGCCTTTTGTTGATGCCAAAAAAGACAACAACAAAAAAACAACACAAAAAAAACCCAGCTGAAATATTCTGAGGCACAATTCATTTGTGACTAGTATTCTATTAAAGGTAAATATTAATGCTAATGAGAATTACATACAAAACTGTAAGAGTTTAATGCATGAACACTTGATCCATTAAGCAAATGTTTGTGGATGATTTGTACTAATTGTTCAGTGTTTGTTAGGGAGGGGGTATTGGGATACAGTAGCGTTTTTACCATGAAGTACCATACAAATACATTAAGATAATGTTCATATGTAAATGCACTATGACACATTTATAAATAAAGATTGTACAGCATATATCCACTAGTGCAACCAGGTACCATTAATACAATCATCTGCAAAAACTGAAAGAGATGAAGGCTGAAGAACTAGAAACTTTTCCAGTGAATCAAATCGATATTGAGTTCAAAAATGTGATTAAAATGTAAACGAGAACATTACCAGCAAAATATATAGCAAGAAACTCAAGCTATGATTATTGCACTTAAAATCAGAAAAATAATTACTTTTAGTGAATATGAGACACTTGGCTCGAGAAACTTAGATGATAGTCATCACTAATAAAATAAAGAAAGAAAAGTCATTAACTTATAACAGGAATGTAGGTTTGTTTGTTTTTGAAAAAACAGTCAGTAAGCAAGGGAGAAAACAGACTTCCAGTCTAGCAACTTCTTACCGTACCTCTGCTCAAGTCTTTCAAAGAAAACCTATGAATCGGTCAGGCTGTAAAGTTGGAGACCATAAAAGAGGCTTGAGATAAAGCCTCTGCTGCCTCTGTAAAATGTGTTTCATAGTTTAGCTGGCAACTTTAAGACTTGTGCTTGAGTGTAAACACAGTAACTACAGCTACATCTAATCAACCAATCGTCTGTCTTTAAGCAAACAGCACACAACTGCGAATACAGCATCTGGTAAACATGAATTTGGCTGGGTTTGCACCCAAAGAACTCCTTGCCAGATGACTGCAGCTGGGTGAGCAACAGACCGCTGTGGGTTCATAAGTCCATACAATACAGCTCACACCTAAACCCTGTCAAAGATTTGGATTTGATTTGACTTGATTTCATCCCGTGTGAGCACATAAGAAATGCACTGCAACATGAATTCAAGAAGTCATTTTAAATTGGAAATATTTGAATGAGATTTCTGCCAAATAAAGACGGCAAATAAACATACATGAACCAAAATGACCAAAACACTGAAATAAAGTCTATAAAAAACTACATCCATTGAATATAAAGACTCTAAAGCAAAAAACATGAACTCAATCAGAAATTTGGCTTTGATCAATCCCATTTGTTCCCACTCCTTCTACCATATCATACTGATACATGAGCTACAGCTTAACCTTCATTAGTTTTTTTAATCCTGTGGTTTTCTTTCTACTTTTTATTAAGTTTACCCGCCTTCTTTTTTGGCTCATAGGGTGTCCGTAGAATGCTCGGCGTCTCCTCCATGACACGCACAAGTAGGTTATCAATGTAGTCTTCCAGCTCCCTGATGTGGGCATCTTTCTTTTTTACCACTTCTTTCTGCTTGATGAGTTCCTGCACAACTTCCTCAAAAGATAAGTTGCTGTAGGCGGCCACGCTTTCCTGTGTCATCTCCTGAAAATGGAAAACAAGTTAATGCTCAATTTAACCTTAGTAGATTCTGAGGTTACACGTTCTGTAATCACTATATTTTACACATATTTTTTGCAAAAGTAGACTATAATGATGAATGATATTCTGTGAAAAGTCAGTATCTGACAGCAGAAGCAAGAGTTAAGATACTCTTTAAGTTCACTCACAATGCAACAGAGAAAACAGACTAATTAGATGTGTTGGCCTAACGTGACATAAACTGTCATATGTCTATCTCTTGTTCTCTGATGCTAATAAAGGCTAATTGGGAGTTGTCAAGATGATACTTCTC
The DNA here is from genome assembly GCA_029814765.1 of Acanthurus leucopareius. Classification (NCBI taxonomy): domain Eukaryota; kingdom Metazoa; phylum Chordata; class Actinopteri; order Acanthuriformes; family Acanthuridae; genus Acanthurus; species Acanthurus leucopareius. The sequence goes on along the minus strand of JAQMCX010000003.1, from coordinate 6,230,793 downwards.
AAGGGGTTTAGCACTGACATGTCAATAAATTCTATGGCAGATCTTGTGATCTAATACTGCAAAACAGCGTTAATAACAACTCGAGAGCAGTTTAACTGCTTTAATAGAACATAACTTTGACACTGCAGAAAGTACCTAACATCTTGAAAAAGTTGTTTTCCCTTTTTTTGTTTCAAACACGATCTTTCCAACTACACAAGGTTGAGAAAAATGCTCTGTCAGAGCAAAGCCAATCAGAACTTCATAATAAAAAGAAAATGGAATCTTTGTTTTGAGGAGGAAATGCCAGGCTGCATACTTCTGCAATTAAAGGTCAGGCTAATAAATACCAAAATAAGGATGCAACCCAAGCCCAGCTTTGCTCTTTGAGGACAACCTATTTGGATAGAGCAGTGTGGTACGGTATGTGCAGATCATATTGCGCGGGTACGAGAGGAGCTGTAATCGTTTTTAATGAGGGACCACTTTATCGCTTCAGTGCTGGGCATCCTCCCCCGAACGGATAGAGCAGCAAAGCCTTCACCCTGTTTAAAATACCACACTTATCAGCTTCTACTCCCATGCACCATTCAAGCCTCTACTGCTGGGGAAAGACAATGCAGAAAGACCTGGAGCAGGACTGCTTACCAGGTATCTTATCGCTTCTAACAGCACAGAGGCTACTGTGGGGCGACACGAACCAAAATGAAATATTTGCCATCGAGATTGAATGTCTAATGTAAGGAGGGTTTTCGAGAACAGAACTCTGTAACCTATTCCTTACACACAGCACAAAAAAAGGCATCTCCCTAAAAGACGCTGCACTTAAGCTATCTGAGAGGGAATAAGAACTGCCTGCCATATGGAGGTGGATGTTGGTTTCACATACAGGCATGTGCATGTGTATGTGCACACGCTTTCTCTTTCCCTCTCTCTCTCTCTCTCACAGAACACACGCACGCACGCACGCGCGCGCGCACACACACACACACACACACACACACACACACACACACACACACACACACACACACACACACACAC
>JAQMCX010000003.1:6203798-6229670 GCA_029814765.1 Acanthurus leucopareius | reverse complement strand
TATGTTAAAGAGTCAGTGATATGTACTGACAGAACATCTGTCTCCACACACACATTGAAATAAATCACAAAAAAAACCCTTCAGTATATAAACTTAATGTCCCCCCCGAACACACACACACACACACACACACACACACACACACACACACACACACACACACAGCATAATAATCAGAAGCTCTAGTGGCTGGTGACAAAGGCCTGGAAATGACCATGAACTGGCAAAGTAATGATGACCATTTTTCTGCGATCAGTACTGAGGAGAAGATAAGGCACACACTTGGCATTCTCCAGTTGTGTCATTACAGTTTCTAATGAGCTCAGCTTTGAGAATCTAAAAGCTCAGTCCTTTGAAATCTTTCACTGCCCACACTCCCACCCCCCCGTGTGTGGTTAATTAGGGCCTTGAAGCGGAGGAAATGGGAGCTGCCATTTCTGCAAGGCACTGTGGCATGCACAGGGGCACATGTGTGGATACCGACAGCCCTCAACACCCACAAAGAAAGGTGAGGAAAGCCATTATCAGCATTCTCCTTCTCATTTAGGCATCACTTTAGCTACCGCTCCCTACACTCCCTCATAAATACCAGTTTTGCTGTGTAATAATCAACAAATTTGAGGTTTGTTCAAATCGTAAATGTAAGAGAATTAACATTTTTTTTAAAAAAAGCGTATGAAATGTGCAAAGTAAAATGTAATATATAATTAATGCTAAGGAAAATGTAATGTACAAATAATGCAATAGTCATTAAGCAGAGGAACATATGACATTTCTAAGCCTTTTCTCAACAAAAACCTCCAATTATGGAATCTGTGCAACACACTACTGTGATTGACCCTATAGCCCGAAATTTCACACCACTTCAAATCACGACCAGATCAGACATGATGACCGATGTGTGCATCTACTAATTAGTTGAATGGCACATCTGATTTTTTAGTGGCCTCAGAGATCAATGTCACCAGCTGCTATGTCAAATGACACCTTTAGTTCCCTATTAAAAAATCTGCATGACAATACACAGGAAGTAATCAGACAGTTGCAAATGTTGGGGTTCTTTTTATATTTCCATCTCAGCAATTGTCATATGAATTATCAACACTGGAACAACATCACCTGACACATCATTTGATTTAAGGGTGATGCTGTCTCTCTTACCTTTTTCTTGCCAAAGATGTCCTTCTTCTTCTGGCCAAAGCTGATGTCTTCAGTTTTTGCTGACTTTTTATCACTGTGAAGCAATCAAAAGGAAGTCAGTGACTGCATTACAGTGAATATTTTGAGTACAAAAATCACAGTTTTAATAATAGAGTGGATCTGAGGTGTCTGTCCCGTGTGCTAACAAAGGAAATTTGGATATTTATGGCAACTGACATACTATCTCAACGAATAAAATATTCATTATGGCATGCCGCAGCTGTGAATAAGTTCATCAATAAATAACATACTTTAAACCAAATTCTTGTATTGCAGCACCACATTATAAATGACCACTGAGCTACTGTATGACAAAGGCAGCAGTAAAGATGATGGACTGGTGCCAACAGAGATAAGTGGTTAATTGGGTGGTCTATCTCTTCAGAGGATCTCATTACTATAGCTCAGAGGGCTCCTTTATCAAGTCCAGGCTCTCTAAAGAGCCACTAATGACACCTTCAGCTCTGATAAACCAGAACTTAGTACCAGTGCTTACCAACTCTTTGACACAGGGAATACACATAACCTGCTTAGTGGAGATGTTGGAACAACAATACTTGACGACAGAAAGAGAGTGAGAGGGAGGTCTATCAGGGAGTAGATTTCAACCAACAAGGCTATTGAAATACTATGGGAATGCTGTAATCATTATCCTGCAGTACACAGGTTATCCCATTGGGGTAGCAAGATCAAGTTTGATGAAAAACACACAGCAGTGATGCTACAAATGTACAAGAACCACTGCTGTAGAGGTGATAAATGCAGATTTTAGCTATGAGGCTGAAGATTAATATAAGGCAAGTAAAAAATAGATGTTTGAGGGTACACTTGGGTATTAGTTATGCTTCTTAGTCAAACACATATTGCAAACTAAGAACAACAAGTTTATGACCAACAGTTAATTGTGTTAAAACATGACACCAAACCACTACTTTGTAGCCTTTTGTCTCAAAAATGTTTATTAATGTGAGATGCTCAAATAAAAAAGCAACTTAAAATCTATGTGACCATTTATTGCATGTTTATGTCAACCAGGGGGAAGGGCAGTTACAGGAACTAGGAAGGGTTATGGATTTCTAAAGTTGGCACTTTTAGAAAATGAAAGTGGGGAATATGCAATTGAAGGTGAAGCCATTTTTTGTTTTAACAATAAACAGCCAGAAAAATTAAGCAGTGGATGTGTCCAAGTCTGCAGATTGACTTTAAAATTAGTAAAAGTTACTCTTAAGTTTTAAAAATAATACTGTATATTTGTGTTTATATTTATTTATACTTCTTCTGTACCAACAAAAAATGTAATGATGTTTTGAAAAAATACCCTTTAGAGTTACATACTTGGTATCAGTGGTGACTTCACAGGTCACACGATTTATATATGGACAGGTTATAAGGAAACAAGATGATGGAAATCATTTTGTGAGGTTTATCAGAGGATTGCAGCGTGTTTTTACTTTAATGAACCACACAGAGCAAACAAAAAAGGTCCTACCTGGCTTTGTAGTTAGAGCTGAATGGATTAGTGTCTGCCTGTGAGTCCCCACTAAATGGGTTGGGGGAACGCAGATCTCCAGAGCTGCCCGAACGCCCCCCATTGCTGGTCTTGCGGCCTTCTTTCTTTCCTGTCACGCGTTCCAGTAGGCTGACCTTCTCCTTTTTCTCCTTCCGCTCGGCCCGGTCCCACAGCTGCCCGTGCTCCCCCTCAAATGGATTGCGGTTGCGTGGGAGCGTGGCATACTTCTGTGGCAGGGTGTCACTGATATCATTGAAAGGGTCACTGTGTGCCTCGCCATCCTGGTAGCCTGGCACCTCACTCTGGGAACGCCTGTGAGGGCCGCCTGCACTCCCAGGAAGAGAAACCGGAAGCAGTGCATTAACTTGTAATGTATTTAACATAAAAAAAAAATATATGAATGCAAATACCTAGGGTTAGGTAGGCTAACCCTAACCCTCACCCAACAAATAACCCTAATCACAAAAAATAAGATATTTGAATGCTTTCCTTAATACATGTGATTATTTGTAACAGATCTAATCAGGAGTTTTAAATGGCCAGTGCCTTTCACTTGTGTGATGTCATTAAAACCTGTAACACAGAAACTAATTAATGGCAGTTGTCATCCTTTCTTAATCTGCAATTGTGTGTCTTTTAAATTAGAAATTTTGGATAAGTTTCCCTTTGGAAAATCAGAGACCTAATCATTTAGTGAAAACCAGTGAATTTTGAGAGTTGGCTGATTGCTTGAAGTCCACCTTGTTCTAACAAGTCCTTTACCTTTTTTGGATTCAAAGGGATGCAGGACAGTTTAAGTGAGCAGCCAGTGGCATTACAGCTTCATTTTCACGCTAAACCATGCAAACAGCACTTTCTATCATTATCATTAACTTGTTTATTTCATGCAAATGGGTTACATTTTACTTGTCAGTTGTGTTGGATCTCTTCTGTTATTATTGTTTAAAAATTGTGACTACTGTTTGCATTGATCACAGCTACCTAAAGAACAGAGGGGGCTGGTGGAGCAGGAGGGCTCAGGCCAGGAAATAGAGCCCATAGATTCATAGTCCTGACCTAAATAACAATTGAATTTAGTTACTATACCACAGGCATATATTGTAAATATATTTGCATGTGTATGCTGTATATTCTTATAGCTCTGTGTTTACTATCGACCTCTACTGATGCCACAAGAAACTGCAACAGCATCCTATGAAGCAAACAGTAACAGGCCAAGAAGAAAACTAACATTTTAACACTGTTCTGTCATTTTTGTACTTGTACTTAATGCTGCCTTTTATCCTTTAATTATAGCTGACATTTTAGAGATGCCAGTCTTTTGCTTGTAATTCTGTCTCCCATCCTTAAAAATGAAAATATGAGAAGCTAGCAATGACTCAGTGATCACCAGGGACTTTACAAGGCGTAAAACCCTATCAAGTCCCTGCAGACATGTGCCAAGCAGCAATCCCTAACTCAACCCAATTATACATAAAATTGATTCATTTTATAACAGAACTTGAAACGAACTACCACAAAAAAAATCTGAAACATAGAAAGTCTGGTCCTTACCACTCTCCTCTATGGAGTTCATGGAGTCTAGTTTTGGTCGAAAGTGGGTCCCAATGAGATCTGACATGGAATGGGCTGCAGAGAGTTTATGGGTCCCAGCAAGTAGTGGTCGCTTGACCTTTGCTTCAGGCTGAGGTTGTGGTTCTGGGGCGAAGGACTGACGGTTAGGCTCTGAGTCACACATGGCGGAGCGAGGCAGGATAGCTGAAGATGTGTCACCGAAGCCACTGTCGTGTTTGCGACCCTTCATTTTGTATTTAAGTTTGGAAAAAGGCGAGCGGGGCTTTTCCTTCATAGAGAGGTCAAACATGCTGGCTGTCATGTTGTTTCTCATAAACTGGATGCTTACTTGGATGCGGCCTCGTTCTTTCTTCTTCTTCCCCTGCTTGGACTCCAAGGAATACCAGCTAAAATGAAAGTGGAGGAAGCTCAGTCTGTGCAAATTCAATGAGACAGTTTTTATGAAAAGAGAAGGATTTATGAAAATCTTCTGAGTTAATTACACATATTCAACATAACTTAGAAAGACAGGTGTTCAGTCAGAATGAGGTGCACGTCCTTACACTATCAAGCAATAGGACAAATGAAAAAAAAATAGCCACTACCTTTCTAATGTGCTCTACCTTCTTCTTTGTGGACATCACGAGAAAGGCTAATTTGAGCAGACTTATCCAAAGGAGAGACACAAATGCAGGGGCTTAAATCGTTTGAACTTCTTTTGACATGTGTACGAATACAATTTATTATTCAGGGGATAAACATTATTCTTTGCAAACTGAACACAAGAAATGGCCTTCTGCTGAATAATATAGACCAATTCAGGCTGCTTTTGGGCTCCCTATTTGTTTAACATCTCTGCTTTTTCAACTGGAAGTAATGGGATTTATAACTTCACTCTGAGCGAAATAAAGTGGCATTTGCACAAATCTGGCCTTTGTTCAGAAATGCAATGACAAGCAATTGGGAAATTGCAAAGCCATGTCGCAGGGCAAACCGACATGCCCTGCGTTCATACATGCTAATGAGACATATTCTCTGGGTTAGGGGGTCCTTTAGGAAACCAGCATCAGGATGAAACAACATCAGTGAATGTATTCTGTCTGCCTTTGATTCATTTATCTGGGAAACACTGTGGTGTACTTAAAACTTTGGTCATATCAATATATTGGTCTTTGGACTCCCCAATTTTCATTATAGTGTAGAGTAATTAATGTAATTTTCACCTTTGACACACATTTGCATTAATGTATTTGCTTTTATACAATTACTGGTATTTATTTCTGGATTTGGATAAAGATTTGTCATATTCCTTGAATTCCAGCATGAAAAATCAGTCACCAGTTCATTCCAAAAAAAGTGTTGGTGTTGGCATTTGAAAAAACCGCAGCTGCTGAACGCTATTCTTAAACCTCCTAGCTCGTGGCTCAGGAGCCCAGTCATGAAAGGGCCTTGCTGGGTCCGATTCCCAGGCTGCGCGCCGTGCTCAGTCTGATCAGCAGCCACAGCATGCCGCTGCCGTGGGGCCGGGGCTGCACCTCACGTGTGTCTCAAGGCCAAGATAAACCTCCCTGTGCTTGGAACCACAATCCTCCCACTCGGGCCCGGACCGCTGGGAAACTCCTCACAATCAACAAACACAGGTGTGCGATAATTATGGGCTGCCTACTCAGATATCAAGACGGGCTTTCCTCCCCAATATGTCAGTTCAAAAACGTTGCGGATGGGCCGCTGTGAACACAGACCCACTGTGGAGTGTGGATATAGTATTTAGGCTTCCAGCGACATTGTCAAGTATGCCTGCAGTGTTGGATTAGGCCAACAAGCGTGTGCATATCCATTACAGAACCTCAGCTGAAAAAGTGCACGGCCTCAAGGTGCATTGCCAAGGCACTGAAAACAAATAACAACCTGTGATTATAGCATATTGGCATTCTCTCCTTTAAAGGACAAATGGAAAGTGTACTCATATCTTTTTTTTATGTTAAAATGTGTAGTAAGCTGATTAGTAACAGATCCGTTCTGTTATTATGTTCCTATTTGCTTAGTGTTCAGTTTAAAAAGTGTGTTAGACTTGTGTGGGGCTGTTGACTTGCACAAGTCCAATACAAGACAAGTACAGCTGAATATAACACTTCAAGCTGTGGGTAGGTACAATTTGCTTGCTTAGTGTACTCTGCATTTAGTAATATTTTCACCTGCTCAAGCCTTTCATACACTCATTACACAAGTGGACAATCCTTATTCATGCATGCACTAGACACAGAGCAGTGATACTGCTGGACAAGTAACCTGTTAATGAAAGGGGCTGACTCAGTTAGACAGACATCCACTTTAGCCACCAATATTACACATCCTTATTTCACCTGACTTGCATTTCTTTTGGGTTAGGAAAAGTATCCAGAGCATTAAGACAAAAATTAAAACCCCAAGAGTATGTAACCTCTACACATAACAGGCCAAGAGGCCATTTGTTTTCACAGCCACATTTTAAAACAATCACATATATATATAGGAGTAACTACCAAGACATGTTTGGCCGGCTCCACTAGTTTCAATTAGGCCAACCGGAGCTGGGTGATTAAGCTAAAAATAATCTCGCAACAATGTAGGCCAATTCATTGCTTAGCTTCAAACAATAGAGGGTAGGACGGGACGATTCAACAAACTCTACGTATTATCGGTAATGATTTTGACTTTCCAACATTAGTTGTGAATAGAGCATAAACAAGCCAAATGTTAACTGAATGGGGTGTCCAAAATCACTGAGCAATCAATAAAAATGAGGAAGAAACAATATGATGTTTCTATTTGAAGCAGTTCACATACTAGACTACAAACATTTTTTTAATTTCTGCTCTTTTGAACAAAGCAGATCTCTTTCTCTTGCATTGTACTTCTACAACCAGAACATGGGGTGAATAATGGGTAATGTAATGGCATTTATATCACATTGTTTAAATAAGTAAGCCAAGGTCATAAATCTAATTGAGAACAAAGAATGCGACACACAAACACAACACACTGCCATTAGGTGTCTGTTGTACCAGTAACACATGAAGATAATGTGGCAAACAACAACTAATTTAGCCCATGCTATAATCCACTTACGACTGGAATAATTCTGCAAGTACTTTCCACTTCCTCTCAAGTTTGTTCCTCTGTCAACTGCAGACAACTGCATGACTGTGAGCTGGAGTAGCAAAGTACTTTAAAGCTATAAAAGTATTGCTCAGAAAAGAGTTCAAACACACGATCCAAGAATTCATAAAAATTGCTATATCAAATTCAAAGACTTAAACAAGACAGCTCAATTTTTCACATCAAGACACATCAGAGTGTCCAATTGCTTTGCAAATTGATGCAGATGTTCATTAAACTGGTATTTTAGTTTTTCTTTTCCTGAAACATCAGCACAGTGACACAGTAATAAATGCTTATCTCTGGAAAGTAGGGTTAATGCTGGTCTGTTACGAATTTAATTTTATGACTTGCTGTAAACCTGTGTGCACTGATGTAAGATCTTGGACTTTACTGCTACAATATATGATACTTACTCAGTTTTCTTTCGCTCCTTGTTATCAAAGATTTCATTCAGATTGATGGATCTCTGACCCAGGAACTTGTCTATCCCAACCAATGACCGATGCATCACTATAAGGCAGAGTTCATATACTTCTGGGTTGCCTTCCAAAAGTAAACCGGGTAATTCAAAAGAGGCTTCTTCTCTCCAGACAGGGTTAAGTGTTTTTTCCGCCACCGATGTCGAGTACTTTTCTTTCCCCAGCTGGATGATAGTGTAGGCATCATTGGTGCCATTTTTGCCCTTGGGCTGTAAACCGGTAGCTTGAAGAACAGTGGCTTGGACATGGGTTGGAAACCACTTTTGAGACTGCTCACCCAGTGACATTGTAAGCAATGTTTATCAACTGAAATCCATTCAAAATAAACTAAATTATAATCTATGTAGTTAGCTTTTAAGTGAGTATAATGTGCAAGAAGAAACAAACATGATTCACTATAGTTTGTTGTCCATGTCAGTGTGGTTTATGTGCCTAGAGTAGCAATCTTTACAAGCAATGACAAGTCTGACAAACTCAGCAAGCCTCATCTTCTGTCAAATCACAGATGTCCAAGCCACTGGTGAGTCATCTGAAAAAAATAAGACAGAGACAGAGAAGCATCATTTTTTTTTCCCAGAACCATAAAATGACTCATGGCAGCACAGGAAACATTGATTTAAAGCCAGTAAATGATTTCAGCCTGCTTTAAGGGCAGTTGCTTGCACCAGTATGTGCTTCTTGAAGATTTAAGAGAAAATATCCAGACTTACACAGAAATTCCTGTGTATTTCACGTGGTTTACAATTTTGTGCAATATCATTAAAAGTGTCTCCTTAAGCTGCAGTATGAAGACTGAAACTGATGATCTCATCCAGTGACACATGTACATATTGGTCCATCTGTCACTGAATTAGTGACTGACTCTATGAGTTGACGGCACAATTAATCCTTATATTACTTTTTACATCCAAATAATTAAAATCATGAAGAAAATATACCCTTACTAGGTAAAATATTTAGTAGTGGTGTCAAAGCACATTTTTGTCTGTACACACAACCTATGAGTATCTCGAGTTTCTGTCTTTCACGTTAAATATTTATCTTTAAAGTCTGTTTATCTGCAATTCAGTTGAAGAGAGGGTGGGTTTGATTCACAAATGTACAAGAAAACTCAGCTGTAAATCACTGAACTGACATAGTCACGTTACTTCTATTAGGGTAAAATTCAACTTCAAGTCAGCATCTTCACACGAGTCTTTTACGACAAACGGAGCGTTTATTTAACTGGCTGCTAAGGTTTAATCATGCTTTAAAGTAATTCTAAACACTAGGGGAAAAAAGCTTTATTATCGCTTCAGTTTGCCAGACTTTAGTATATCGTTAGCGATGTCAGACCAGCTACCGTGCTAGCAAGCACACAAGAGCATCACACACATACACACACCCGCTTACCTCCGTGCCATTTTCAGCGACACTAGACGGATATTTTAGTACTGACACTCAGCAGAGACTTGCCTCACAAATACATTTATGCGCGGCTTTGTGGGGGCAAAAATCCAGCTTATGTTAGTTGTTGTTGCCGCTGTTGTGGCCACCCATTGCTGCCTGATGCTTTGGGCCAGCGGCGAGCTTTACTTCCTTGTCTGACGTCACTTCCAGTCACTCAGTCAAAGGTCAGGCATCATTAAAAGGGTGGTAGCACGCGCTGACGCATACACGCTCGCGTATTACAAATAGTTGACAGAGGCTTTATAAATGTAGACAGAAAACCCAAAGAAGTCTATAAAATATGCCTACATTTAAAAAGAGAAAGAAAGAATGAATGAAGAGGAACACAACAAGAGAAGAAAAAATAATGTGCAAAACTTGGTGTAGAGTTGTGGGTAAACTGTGCAGGTAAGCAGTACCAAGAGGCGAGCGGTTTAAATTATTTTAGCCAACACGCTATCTTCTGTTGGATATGTCATGTATGTGAATTTGTGTGTCCGTGTGAGTGTGCGTGTGCTCGTGTGTGCACTCTTTTTTTAGAGAGGCAAATCATACAAACATGGGAAGTGCTTTTGTCTCATGAGTGGGACAAGGGGGTGCAGATAAGGGGTTCACTTGAATGAACATAGACATGCTTGTCATCCCACTTGACAAGAGCATCTTAACCAAACACACCTGCCTATGTTGGTTTTATCATTCTGCCACAACCAGTGCAGTATGTACACACCACTGGCCTGAGGCTCCGGCTGGGCCATCCATCAAACTGAGATTATTGCACTTATCTAGAGTACATCTCTGAATGAAATGCTAAGGCTTATGGTGAAATATTAGGCTGTACTAAAATATGAGTCAGATAGCATTTAATATATTTTAGGATTTCACATTCATGCTATGCAGTAACTATTGGTAGTTGAACAGTTACACTGAAATGTCATCTTGTAACTGTATAAAGGATTTTTTACGTAAAAAAAAAAAAGTATGCCTAATTGTAGACTATGTAGACTATACATTGTGCATCACAGTGTTTAAAAATAGCTATTTAGTTCACCCAGAAAGATATATTAAGGAAAAACTAATTTTCATCCTACAAATCCTGCAATTTAATCAGCTGTTAATCTAAATAACAGTAAATATACATTTTGACACTAATATACATTCATATATACAATATGTAATGAAACTTAATTTAAAATCAAAAACTCTGTGTCTTCTGGATATTTTTTTCCTGTTTTTTTCTTTTTTTTTCTTAAATGCAATGGCATTAAAACTTCAAGACATCTGTTTTTTCCTGTTTTATTTCCCCTTAAGTACATATACAGAAATATTCGAATCCAAGGCTTCATATTTTGTAAGATTGCTTCACTTAATTAAAATGGAAGCCCCATTTTATACACATATCTTCAAAAATCAGGCTGATACATTTTGTATATTTAGAAAGATGAATTTAAGGTTGAGCAATATGATGATATGAACTGTAAGATGATGCAATTTTTGAGTCACACAAGCCATACTGTTAATGTAATGTTTAACTATCCATTTCCCTCTTGGTGCATCACTGTGGACAACGTTGTGAATCAGTGAGCAGGACTTTTTTATGACAGTGTTCAGTTCTTATTGAAAATTTTTATTTTTGCATTAATGTGATATACATGAAGTCCCTTGATATAATAAAAGCAAATTTTTTATTCATAATTTTTTTTTCTTTTTAGGAAATCCATAATATCACAAAACAGGGTTTATTGTTATTAGAATATAAAATGAATAGGATAAAGAAATGTATCCTATTTACCCAATGTGCTAGGCTTTAAATAGAACTACGTGAGTTTGCATGAAGTGTTACTGCACAGTTTGTAGCTCCTGACCCAGCAGAGTTTTGAAGATTTGATTGGCTCTTCATATTGACTACATGGTGACCAGCAGGGACAAAGTTTGAAGACTGTTTTAAATGTTCACACTGCACAGCTTCTGGTCAAGTTCCAAATGTTTGTGATTTATCCCATCCCATCAGTGCTCACATTCCTTTTCAGGAATATTTTATTATCTGTTGTGGTTAGCAGTGTCAGGTTGAGCTGAATGAAATAAAAGCCAGAGGCATGCACATACACCATCAGGGTCATGACACTCTTCCTTAATTTGACAATAAGTCAAACACTTTCATATATTACCCACTATAGGAATATAATACCACTCCTTTGTGAGATAAAACTTGAAAGACACTGCATTCCAGCATCACCTGTATCCCTTTATTACTCTTCTCTACTAGAGAATACACTGGTTCATTAAAAAACAAAATGTTTTGCTATAAATTAGAGAGCAGTAATGTAGGGACCCAGACTTTTTGAGGGAACAGTGCTGAAGGTCATAAACTGCCCAACATGTAAGTGAACCTGCCTGCATGGCAGACATGTTGAACTATATTAGCTGTAGCCTCTAACACCGCCATTCACTTTGTGCACATGGTTCTGGTTTAGGCCTCTTTCTTCAACACTAGATAAGTTGTATTACATTTATTAAACACTTTAAAAAATCTCTGGCTGCAAGATTGTCCATCTGTTAAGGACAAGAGAAAATATATGAAAGAGGCATGAGGCGCGGCAGGGAGAGGGGAAACAGTTGTGATGTCAGTGTTGGTTTTAATGTGGTGCAGGTCTAAGTTCTGGACAGATGACTGATTTAAAAGGTATAGCTTTTAGCCGAGTGAACAGTTAGATCACAGTTGAATTTTAATAAAAAAAGAAAGAAAAAGGCACACAAATCACCTCTGCTTTGCTCTCAGGAATGTTTTTTTGTGCACTGCTTTGATATATAGGTGCAGATGTGCAACTACAGCATGACGAGCAGAGCTAAAAGGGGCTGCTAAGCCGGAGCAACATGTCAGCCTGGTGACTCCCTACAGGCCTTGATTTCTACCTCGTAACCTCAAAAGAGTAAGTGAAACGAACACCACAAAAATGACAACATCCACAAATCACTGGTCAGTAGGCTCTATCTGTGTTTGCTGTAAACTGACTAATTTTTCCAGATGAAAAACTAAAGAGCTGGAACATCTAGAGATATAATGGGAAATTTAAATCTAATCTAATCTAATGGTATTTTAAACCAGCATGTTGTCAATTTTTAACCACACCACAACTTTTAGCTTTCAATATTTTGAAATTAATCAAGAAATAAACAAATCTAAAATCAAACAAAGGCTTAGTCTAGCCATCTGAATAAACAGTTCGGTATGTGCAGGAGGCGTTCCTTCTCATATGTCAGTCATACTTTGCACAGTTTTCTACTCGGCAACCAATAATTACAAAAGATGCCCACTTCCTTGGTCTACTGTATTCGACTGTGCTCCTAAGCCAAAGTTATGCCTGGTCCCCAACCCTGTCAGTGGTTTTCTCAGGCAGAGGTTGCGTGTGCTACTAAGCAGTAAAAAAGTGTCTAGTTTGGTGACCTCAGGACAATATATTTGCTTTTTGCTGGTGTTGGAGTTTTGTTGGCCTTTTACAGCTCATGCTCAGCATACTTGACTTTGCAGTTATAGGGATGAGGACCTCCAAGCTGTGGTCTACTGGAAACTTGATTTCCCCCTGGCTTGGAAACTGTTTTACCCTAAGTGAAGGAGTTATCTCAAAGTTGCGTCTTGTTTAACAGTGAAGCTAAAATGGAGCTTGAGATCTGATGCTACCAAAGCAACGATGGATCTGTTGTCCTGGTCAACACATAAACTTGGCAATCTACATACATACATAAGTGTCACCTATGCTTTAGATGACTGAAAGAATGAGATCAGATACACATGTGGCTTGGTTTCAGATGGTCTCTAAGCTCACCCTTCGGGACATGGTGAAGTAACTCCTTTCAGTGTAAAGGAGCAGATGTTGAAAGGACTGAAGGTGGCTCAGGCATTGATCAGAATGCTCATTGTCTACTCCATGAGAAGATATTTTGTGCATATCCAGCTGGGAAGAAACCCTGCCGATCATATCTCATCGTCCCTGGAAGTTCCTTGGGATTTCTTACATTATAGAAAAGACTGGGAGAAGTGGCAGGATAGAGGGATGTCAGGGCGTCTTTGTTTAGCCCTGAAAAATGGATGAATGGATTAATGTTCCAGTTTTCACTGAATGTAAAGCTATGGTTGTAAGGCATGTTTGAAAGTCAATTATTAGAAGAGGAATTTGAGAGAAGCTCTCCAAATTAGAAGCAGTAATAATTCAGTAATAACTTTTGAACATTAATAAAAGTTTAAATGAGATAGTTTTCCTTAAACAAAGCTTTTCAGCTTTCTTTGACTGATTCAGTGTATGTGTATGATCTTGTGTAGGTACTATCTGTCTGCAAGCACCTTCTCATTCACATCCTTACTGTGCCAGACAATATTTACATTACTGATTCATTTTTTTCTAAATACCACACTATACATATATACAGTGATGTATACAGTCATGTGTTTTGATTAGACTCTTTATCTCCGTGTTCCGATTCTGATTATTGCTTTATGCATCTTTTTCGGTGTAAATATATATTTAGCACAATCAATAATTCAAATGAGGAATTACACTATGTTCAACTCAGCTCAATAGATAGTTAAAGACATATTAAAATGTATACATTTTAGTTTGTTACCTTGTTATAATGTTAGTAGCATCACAAACAAGGAACCATGTCTTCCATCTCAAGTTCTCCAAATAAAATCTGTCACAAAAAACACAGCTTTAGTTTTTTCTTTTTGTTTATAACCACCCATTTATCCAACTACAGAGATGGACAATATTTTACTAAAAAAGTGTAGCCTGCTAATCACCATATCATGATCAGTGAAACAAGGCCTTTTCTGTCTGACTGGACTATTGAACATGCATGTTTTTATAGTTTACCCACATAAAAATGACATCTTTTAAGAAAAAGACAATGTTGCCTGATTACAGTTTAATGAAAATATAATAAAAAAGCAAAATTTATTTTTTATAGCTTTAAGTGAGGATCATGTTCATTTATTGTCATCTTGCAAAATTGCAGTATACAAAGAAATAAGTTATAGCCCACTCATGCTGCACATATACACATTTTTTTAATTATAAGCATTTAGTTTCATGTTTTGTAAATATATTTATAAGTAACTGCATTCACCTGAAATTTCATACTTGAAGTAGATAAAAATACATTAAAACCACTGCAAAACTAAACCTACAAATATAAAATCAAAAACTGAAACTTTCTGAAAAACTGAAACTAAACTGAAACTAGCAAACACACTCACTAACTCTAATAAAATCTTAACCTTAAAAATCAAATCAAATCAAAACTATTATAACCTTGTTTCACATAAAGTAAGGCTCTGCACTGTTAATTCAACAAAATGTTGAGGGCTTTTGTCAAACACCAACTGACCATTTTCCCTATCTGTTCAATATCATTAACTTGTGAAGCTGTTGTTTGTAACAGATTGCCTTGATAATTCTTATCAAATGTAAATGTGTAGCGGAAAAAACATTAAGAGTTGAAGCATGGCTTGATCAAAGACAAAACTTTCATAACCTTAAATGCAAGAAAAGAAATCCATATTGTGGCCTCAGTGTGTCCCTGCAGGCGTCTAAATTAGCGAATTCTTACATGCACAGTTTAATGTCAGCAGCACGCTCTCAGGTCATGTTTAGCGGAGCAAGTGAACAGGTGTCCGTCCTGCACCAGTGTGAAAAGACTCTACCCAGGCCAGAGGAAGCACCCACATGTGTATGCCCTGCAGTCAGCCTCGTACAGGATGAAATAATTCATCAGAACTGTTCAGAGGAGACATTGTGAGGCAAAGTTCAGAGGCATGCTAATGACAAGAGCATGTTCCCGGACAAAAGGAAAACTGTCAGCTCTGAATGAATTGGGAACGGCAGAACAGAGGTTAGGCCTTTTCAAACTCCTTTATATCTCTGTATAAGCCAGAAGGCTTGCAAATGTCCGAAGAAATTGGTGGTTTTGTAGCACATGGTGCATGCTCTATGTTGTGCTATCTCAGCATTTGTGGATTTTTTTCTGTCCAGTCCTACTGCAGCGCAGCCTGTTAGATATTTCAAGACGAGAAATGTGGGAGAAAGTATGTTACTTATTTACAATCCCAATTTTTTTTTTTTATCAATTAAAAAAATAAAATATGGACTACTTGATTTTGTAAACCCTGCTGCTGAGACTGAATTTTCCATAGTCAAAATAAAAATGCAATTGCATTTTACAGTGGGATGATTTAAAGTAATTTAAAGTAATAAATGCAGAATATGCTTTAAATGAGTCTTTGCAGATTAGCATTTTGCTAAAACTGTGGAATGTATAGTATGCTGGCATTTGCATAGCCAGAAGGATGTATGTGTATATTTCTTATTGCAATGAGACATTTAAATGTGAAACAAATGCTGCACTTAGGGAGACTGCACATTAAAAACATAAAATATAAAGTAGTATTACCTTAGCCCTACAGATAAAATGAGTGGGATGTATCATTACATTTACCAGTGTTCAAAGCTTGAAGCAGAATGGAATCAGCTTATTACGAGTTTCTACAAGGATAAACATCCCACACAGCTACTTAGTCTGCACAGTTTTATAGCAATTTGCCTATATTAAGTATTAAATTAACATTTCTTCTACACACATATACACATTTATCACAATGTAGAAAAGTCAGTTCATGCTTACGGACACGGTAAAACTTTAATGATTCCTGTGGGGACATTGGGCCAGTGCAGCTGAAAAACTAAAAATTACAGAATGAATAACTGTTGGGTCTAAAACAGGAATAAATATATTTGCATATTTTGTGAGATTACTCCGATTTAATAAATGCATGTGTCATTAAAATCTTATTTTAATTGTAAAAAAGATTAAATAGATATGCTGGGTAATGTTGAACAGACTATTTATTGGCAAGCAATTGCAATATTGCATAGCAAGAGCATGAGAAAAACTATTTTTGGAGTTATAATAAATGTGTTTTGTGACAAATTTATTGGGTAATGGATAGAATTTTTAGGATCAGTTAGTGGGGAAAAAAACCCTCCTCCAACCAAAATCTAATCACCTGTTTCTTGGCTTATGGCTCCAATTTTCCACCACAATCACTTAACTATTCAGGGTGGTTCATAAGATATCCTGCCTACAAACAAATAAATAAACAAGACTGAGAGTGTGTTTTATATTTGCATTAAAAACAGCAGTTAAAAAACCACCTGGGTAACATACATGTTCTGAAGATGGTGCCGTGTGCATTTATAGCATTCTAGCTTAATTTCAATTAATCAATTAAAACCCTTTATGGGCCAAATTACCGTTTTTGGTAACTTGCGCACCCATACAAATGGCGTCCCGCCTCTCAGTGAGATTGAGAAAAACATGGTTTACATCCAGCCAATCAGCAAAGATCGTTGTACGTCACAGTATACATCATTGTATACTGTGACGTTGTTTTAATTTAATAATGTTGTAATAACAATGTTTTAATTTGTAAAAAGATGTGTTTCTTTCACTTTATAAGTGTTTTTCTTGTATTTCTTGTAGATGCACTTTTTAGGTTTTTTACCATATTAGGGCAAGGTAATTTCATTGACCTCAATTTTTTCCATGAAAATTAGAATTTTTTAAAAAATATCACAAAGGTAATGAAGTCTTGTTATGTCCTCTAATAACACTCTAGGGTTGAAATTTTGAATTTCAAAGTTTTTCAATGAGTGCCCTGTAAAGGGTTAAGTGCAAATTTTTAAGAAAATCTGGTAAAAAATGAATACTGCAAAATGCACTATCTATTTTTTCAGTTTAAATAGTGATTACATAGCATGGCTGTGAGGTCAGAAACTCTGAACCTATGCTTGTTTTCTAAATGTGTTGCAATACAAACATAGTTATATTCTGTATATTGACTGCATGGAATTTATATTAAAATGTATCTGTTGATAATAGATTAAAATTCACTGACAGCTGTTTCCTATAATATGTTATTGTTCATGCCGTGAATCATCCTACTGGCCCACACTTAACACAGTGTGTGCTTAAGTGCCATTGTGTACATAAATGAATAATCTACTGGAAATATGATAATGAATATGTGATTTTGTTGTCTGTTTTCACTTAAGCAGTCTTACAAAATCATCTTTTGAGGATCATATTGATTCAT
Source organism: Acanthurus leucopareius (assembly GCA_029814765.1). Lineage (NCBI taxonomy): Eukaryota > Metazoa > Chordata > Actinopteri > Acanthuriformes > Acanthuridae > Acanthurus > Acanthurus leucopareius. The sequence goes on along the minus strand of JAQMCX010000003.1, from coordinate 6,212,212 downwards.
TGTGCAATGGGATGAAGACAGTCGGAACAGTTTCATGGAGTTGCAGGTGCATAAGTACACTGAATTATCTTTAGCAAGTGGTACCAAAAATCTTTATTATTGCCCTAAATGTGTTAATGGCAACACAGTGTCAGAAAGGTCATGAATGAAGAGATAAAGTCCCTTCTTCTTTTGGTAATATATGCTCAAAAAGGTGACCTTTATATTCACTCTGCTAAAGGGCAAGAGAGCAGTGACAACCTGGAATGATACATTTCGCAGATTGCATTACTTCAGGTTGGATGATAGCTGCCCTGATCTGCCATCATGGATGTCAGCACCCCTTTAGGATTGGTGATCAAGAATTGTAAACACTGTGTAAGTGCACAAACTTAGCCTCATAATTCACAAAGAAGAAATAGTTGAGTCCAATTTTTAGGCCCCAAAAGGAAATATATATTCCTGTTTAGTGCCTGTTTTTAAGCCTATGTCTTTCTTTTTTGCAGCAGAGTTGTGATACCAGTAGACTGAAACGGTGTCAGTTGAAGGTTTCTGGCCATTGTTCCCTGGAGTCGTTCCTTCCTCAGGTCAGACACACTGCTGTCATCATTCTTTTTCTCCAGGACACATCGCTGACAACTTCTTATCTCCACGCATGACATCTCCACATGGGTTAACATGTCCTCCAGATGTTGTGATCGCAGCAGCTTTAGCGTGTTCTCCACCTTCTGCTGTTTTTGGGGTTTTTTTTAAAGCAGAAGTCTGTTCCTGTTGGGAACGGCAAGTAGGAAAGTGTGTTTTAATGACATTAGTCCTCATCCTTCTGTAAGATGATGATACATTGATAATTGTGAAATCATATTCACATAGTCAAAGTGACAACAAAGGTCAAGGTTTGTGATGGAGGCATGCTGAAGTATTGTCTAATTTTTGTGTCATATCAACCACAAAAGGTTACCCCGATGACATTATGCACAGCTGCCATCTCTGATTGGAAAATTGAGGCTCATGACCTTTTGTGATGTACACAGTCGCTACTGTGATTTCTTGATATTAAAACGACAAATTTTAGTAAATCACTTTTTTGCTTGAGTTTTCTATTATGTATAGACATTTCTATTCAAGTCAAGGAAAGACACTAATGTTTTTGATGTCATTGTTGCACAACTGACACACACAAACTACCTGCGGTATATAAATAGTAATAAATATTACTAACAGTTCAAAGGGAACTCCGTCCTCATCAATGAACATGTGGCGAGTCAAGAAAAATCTGAGTTAGACTCCACTTGGACTGTGGACAGTATGTGAAACAAACTCAATCCACATGTGTCGATGTCTCACCTGACGGTTAATCCCTTAAATTTGAATTGATTCTGATAACAACCTTGTGCACTCTAAGCCTTTTTGTAAATAGTTACCCATTTTCAATTATGAATATGCTAAAAACCTCATTCTAATGCCTGCAAAAAATGTCACATTCAGACGTGGATTTTGCCACAAATATGCTATTTTCCAGCAGAAAGGCCAATTTGATGCTCATCATGTGCCCTGGTATACCTAAGAGCTGTTTAAAGAACATCAATGCAAAGAGGGATTAAATATTCCTGTATTTTGCTAATCATTTATGAAATGCATAATTATCTCAGCCGCTTGTTGAGTGGATTAGGAATCATTGATTCTCTCTCTCTCTCTCTCTCTCTTTTTTGGTGTATAGCCCATATAGTGTCTACCTAACCCTTTCAAACTCTCCAATAGAAATATTGCGGATAATACGTACGTATATAGTTGGCAGAGCTGCACTCCGGTTCATATTTCATGCAATGTGAATGACTAATCCATGAAATGTGTGGGTGGGATGATTAACACAGACACCAGCACTGAAAATATGTTTGCTTTGAAACTCTGAATATGACACGAACATGAAACTATGAATAATTGGCAGAGAATGGGAGCCTGTGTAGATTTAGAACTCAGAAACGCAGTTTATGACTAATTGTGTTAAGTGAAAATAAAGTGCACTTTTGTTCCTGGGATAATTAGCTTTTTAATGTTGCAAGGGTGATTGTGGAGGCTCTCCCGGGCCCCGTCGCTTTCGGAGTGAGCCCTCTAGCTCTCCCATGGGGTAGCAGCGCTTGTTGCATGCAGCCTGCAGGCCAGAAGGAAAAGAGGGAAGGTAGCGCTGGTTCAGGAACCAGCATGTGCAGAAACAGTTCCTACTGCAAGATTAAGTGTTTTTTGGCAAAAGCTTTAGGCACATTATAGTGTGATTTTTAAACTTTTTGAAAGTAGTTATTTATGTAAAAAGTTGTTGATCAAGTCCCTGGTTGCAGCAGTTTTCTAAACACATTCAGTGCCTTCAATAAATTTAGTTAAGAAATGCACAATTTTTGGAGCTTATTTTTAGATAACAGTGAATGATCCTCTGGTTTACAGTCAAGACTGAAGTCATGGTAGAGGTGACATATTTTTAAAATTCTAAAAAATTCACTATGGGTCATTATTTTGAATACCACACAGCAATGTTTATTAGCTCAGAATGGTACATGCTACTCATGTAGCGCAGGAGAATTCATGTGTGGAAACATCTTAAAATGTAGTTAAAATGTATTTCTGAAGACGTAAACTATAAAAAGGGGTTTGAGGGAGTGGGAAATTTAGCTTCAGAAAGAGGTGAAGGAAGAGGAGGATTTAGGAAAAAGAGAGGACAAAATAGGAGGCAGTGAGGAGAGAGCGAGAGAGTAATTACTCGATGTAAAGGCCACAAACAGAGCTCCTGCTGTCGCTGAAAAATCAAATCTGTCAGCAATTAGAAGGAGGCCAAGCAGCACTTGTCAGTGGACAATGGGGCGAGAGGAGAGGGGGTTAGCAATTATTAGAGCTGATAGAGTACCTTTATTTATCTTAACAGCAGGTTAGTTGCCCAATCTCCTCCTTTGTCACTTGTTGCTTATGTGAAAGGGGCACCACTTAATCCGAATAGTGTTCCTTGTGGCAACGAACGGGTATTATGCCCGGGCCAAGAGCTGGAGTGGGCTGCTTTTCAGTGTAGGGCAGAATAATCCAGGGGTTGATCTCATGCTCTTGCAATGCTTCCTTTGCTCCAAGCGCTGATCAGGATCCCTTACGTTTGAAGCTTTTTATTAGAAGTTTAGGGAGGAGGAGGGGGCCACCAGTCTAAAACATGTAGTCATTATCAAAGACTTCTGCTCCTTGAAGGGGCAAAAGCCTTCAGAGTCTCGGGGAAGGGATTTGAGATGTGTGGGGCTTGTTTTCATTGAAAGCCAACTGCAAATACAGTCCACCGTATAAACTCAGTGGTTCTCACCAAAATCTACCAGCAACATGTAAACTAGGGGAGGCTCTCCTTTGTTTAGTAATGAAAGACTTGGAGAAATGTTATTAAATGGTGGCTCAGGAGGAAATATTTTGGAAGCAAAAGGCTCTTATTAGTGGTTGATAGAATGTAAACGTCTCAATTAGTATAAGATCAATGTTTAATACCTAACAATTTGAGGGAAAAAAACACCAGTTCTCACCTAAGGTTTTGACACTGTAGAAAATGTGTTAAACCAGTTAAATAACAAAATATAATGATACGAATATCAGAGACATTTTCTTTATTTTTAGATACAGCACCATCCTCATAATTTTAGTTGATTACAGCATGTCCTTTCATGTGTGTTGACATTTATTTATTATGCGTTCATTATTTGTATGCCCTAAAAATACATCATATTTTTTTTAAAAAAAAGAAAAGTTTCTTGCACTTCATTAAGTTAAATGAGTGCAAACCAGCATAATGAGTGTTCTGTTTCCAGTGTTGGTAAAAGCAGCGTTACATTTACAGCAAATAATTATCACAATGTTTTCTCCTCTTGCCTGTTAAAAGGTAAAATTTGTTTATGCCGTTAATTGCATCAGTATCTCTCAGGTGCAGAATGCAGAAGCTTCACTGCAGTTTTTACATCAAGCAGCAAGAATAATTTAAGTTTGACAAGTCAGCAATACCACGAGGAAAGAAATGAGAGGGAGAATAAAAATTATTATATAAATTATTAACTTTATGGTCCTTTAAAAAAAAGCACATAGAAGAACTTGTATTAATAATTAAGACCAAACTGAGAATTAAACTATGTAATTTGCTGATGATGTGAAGTCATCCTATTAATGATGTGTGTGTATATTTGTAATGTTTCAGAGTCAAACTGTGAAAGTAAAGAGTTGAGAAACATCAACTCAAATGTGCAGTATCTCATAATGTGTTTGATAACTCTTGTGCTGACATAGGCTAATTTCCTCAAACATCCTTAACAAGAGAAGGAATTAATATCAACTTCTCTCTCATGTGTGCTGTTGTTCAATTAAAATTCAAATAGGATTTTTTTTTAATAATGTTTCAACTAACTTTAATAACAAGAACTGGCAAAGTTTATTTGAAGTATCGTTTTGAGTCTGGAGGTTATAAATTCAGGATAAACATCTGAAATGTCTGTCTAATATTGAATATAAATATTTTTCATTTGCTTATATAGATTGTACAAAATTGCCTGAAGAGCTGAGAGTCATTTCCAATGAGTTTGGGCTAAATTACAGTAAAGTTGATGCATTCTTGCCTCCTCAGCAGCGCCTGTGCGCTCTCCCAACACAGCCTCACTGAACGGCCCTTTTTACTTCTGGCCTCTACCTACTGAATCATACATAGGAGGATATTTGTGGTGAAACAGTCTGATTGTCAATAAAGTATGCAGAGTGTAATAAAGTGGTGTCTTAAATATTTCTTTATATATAGAATCCAGATGGGAAAAATATGAAATCCCATAAATCACTGGAGGCCTATTAGCTCGCTACGTTTGGCCATTGAAAAATGCATAAGTACATCACTCATGGCTCAAAGCAGATTTCTGAAGATTACAGAGCTGCATATTTTCTAAATAGTGACAGGTTTTAATGTGGTTTACAGAGCACTCGGATGGGAGAACAAGAAAGCAAGATTCATAAACTGGAGACACCAATGGCTGATTCTTTGAGTCGACATTTAGGTATTTGCCCGTTTCTCACACATATAAACATGTGCTGCTCAGATACATTACTTAGAGGAGAGAGAGCATGTGAAGAACTCATATGTACTTGTTGTTAGGTATGAACTTAATTTAAATCCTACACAGCAATATCTATTTATCAGTTGTTGGAAAAAGAAAGAATCTATTCATATGGATTTGGGAGTTCAGTTAGTGATGTACTGCGTTCTTGTTTTTTTGTGGAAAAAATGAATCAAATATTCTTTCCACCTTAATTTTTTAAAAAATTGTCTGATTGGAAACTTTGTTGAGGAAAATTGGTTGTCACGAAGAACATTGTTTCTTTGCTTTAAAATGCTTTCACAGCTTAAACAAATTTAATAAGACTTCTTTTGATTGACAGGAGAGCGCTCTCCCACAATGTCGTCTTTTTGCTCTCACATTCCTCGTCAGCAGCTGTGCGCCGTTTTGAATGAGATGAAGGCAGAAAATCTGCACTGCACACACACACTATCGACTTGGAACAAGTGGGACTTTTGTACAAGTTTCTGCGGAGCTGAATGTGCCTCTCATGACACATTTCAGAAGTGTTATTTCGTGTCATTGAGAGTTTTGTAAACTCAAGCGGTATACAGTAAAAGCTGCAGTCATTTCACAGCAGTCGTAATTAGATGGTGTTTTTGGGTCAAAAATGCTTAAAAACTTTGAATCAATGACAGTTTCATTTAAAAATATTTTTTCCTGATATTAATGTTTCTGGGGAGCTCTGCGCAGGGAAGTGAAGCATTTTATATTTCCTGCAGTGGCAACATGTTTGTTTAGTGTTTGTATACTAAACAAGGCTAATTTGTTTGCATAAACAGTGACAGCTAAAAGATATAACTCCCCTTGCGTAACATAAGAAATAAAAAGAAAGCATAGTTCTGTCTACACATCAGAATTTGCTTTAGTGATCTCTGGCACAAAAACACGTAGCAAGACAGACGAGGACGAAGATGTCTCACAAATTTAACTCAGATTACCACTTTCATTTGTCATCGGTGAAGATTATTTGCTAACTTTTCCAGTTTTCCAGTGCTGCGTTTGAGTAGTAGTTACGTTCGTCACGTTTCCCAGCCTCAGTGAGGCACACTGGAGGTCTGTGCAGGTGGCACGGTTGTAAAGCCCGGCGGGGGTTTTCTGCTCCCTCTTCCCCTTCTCCACAGGTGTTTATTAGCATATATGAGCTGCCACATGTTCCCAGCCCGGCCACCGCCCGAGGGGAGCAGAATCAGTCTTCGCCCATAATCTTCACAGCCTGACCAGGCTCTCACTCCCACTAACAGGGACTCATGGCGTAGCGTTTATGAAGCACAGCAGAAGTATTGCCCTGCTGTTTTCTCTCTTTTTTTTCTGCTTCTCCTCCCTGAACTGCTGGATGACCTTTGGAGGAATCTCCCCCTTTATTTACATATTCCAAGTTTAAGGTCAAGATGAAAAGAGATGTGGATGCACATCATACCTACTGTATATGTAAGAGATATCTATTCTCAAAGGCAAAGAGTAATTCAGTTGCAGACTTTTCGTTGCAAAAGCTCTGTTAACAGATATCAAACAGCTCAAGACCTGGCCAACAGTTGAAATGTTTTGCACCTGGTCGGCATGACAGAAACCCATTGTCATCTTAACAGCCCCCCACTCTGTGAGACATGTGAATGGTTCCGCTGTGTGTATGTGAGAGGGCAAGAGGGGGAGCGCGGCTGGATGGGAGCTGTCCGTGTTTGAAGTGGGCATATGGTCGTCGCATTTGCATTTAATGCCCTTCAGATTACTTGTTTTAACTCGTGCTAAACACCTCTCTCAGTTGGGGCTAATTTGATGAGGTCATGGTATGACCTTGTGACCCCCTCTCTCCATGTTCTCTAAGTGAAACCAGCTGAGTCACAGAGTGGGAGAGGGGAGTGGGAAGGGTACTTACAATGTGGCTGGATTGGCCTGACGGTCACTGAGCTTTCCTTGCCCATCAGTCTGGAGTGGTGTGTTGGCTGCTCAGCCGACACTCCACTGGTGTGAAGCCCTGTCCCGACCGCCACAGCTCTGCTCCCAAGAAAAGCATCTAGTCAAAACACATTCAATAGACCTGGAAAGAATAACAAATGACCCAGCTGCTTATCGCTCTTCTTTCCACTTTGAAGATGTTTGCAAGAGCAGATTGTGCCAATATACATTCAGTCAAAGAGTCTGTGTGTGTGTGTGCACGCGCGTATTTGTGCTTATTTGTGTGTGTGTGTGTGTGTGTGTGTGTGTGACCTGCAAGACCCCTATTAAGACATTTATTTTCATTTGCAGGGGTATACTTTCTTATGTTTCAAAACTCCTAACAAGAGGTTTAACTATGAGTTTTCCAACACAAGCAGTCTTAAAATTCTTTTTTTTATTATTGGGAACAATTTGTGTTATGTTAATTAAATTTTTACACATATTTGCGTACAGTTTATTCTAATTTTTTTTTTTTAAAGTGTTAGCATTTTGAAAGCAGCACAGCCAGAAAAACTCAAAGATATGCTTGCGTTAACACACACTTACATACATACATACACACACACACACACACATAGTGGTCCTAACATGAAAGGCTGTCTAGAGGAATAGTAAAAGCCCTCTCATGGAATGTTAGTGGGGCCCGTTGAAGTACTGATCCACAGCGGCAAACCGGCTCTTTTCTGTCGCTGCAGACTCAAGTGTTGTCCGGACTCCAGAGAATAGTCCCATTTGGTCTAAGGGGCTACATTTTCCTAACCTCCAAGGCCACCGCCGCAAAGGCGCCTCAAGAGAACCTCTTTCGTGTCAAAGGGGGAAAGCCATTCAACTGGGGAACGGCCTCTGGCTTTTGATCAGTTCACAAGTTACAGTTTTGCTGTGGTCTTTTTTCATGCAAATGAGAAATCTTTAAACACTGTGCGGAAATACATCTCTTTCGGATATACCGTAATAGGTAGTGCTTTTAACATGGGAACTTTCACAGCCAAGGACTTGCTTGAAAGCCTCCTCAGAGTAGTGAAAAGCACACTCAGCACCCAGGTGTAGATGGTCCCCTTTAAGAGCTTCTTTCTGTTTCGGGTTCCTTCAAACCAGCAGCTTTGTATGTTCACTGGAGACCATATTGACTCCCAGTTAAGGGATTAGGATAAAGATTATCAGAACCATTTTGAAAACACATAACATTTACTGGCTTTCCCACAGCGCTTTGGATCACCGCTCATGTTTTGGCACACTTTAACTTTATTGTTATAGATGGAACAGCTTGTTTCTTAGCACAAAGTGTTATTAAAATCGTTGCTCTAATACTCCCAGCATCCAGGATAAACAGTTTTCATTCCTTTTTGACAGAATTTAGTTTTTTACAAGTGTGTGTGTGTGTGTGTGTGTGTGAGT